>CAIGRS010273028.1:0-33351 GCA_903798395.1 Fraxinus floribunda | reverse complement strand
TCATATGGGTCAAACTGGAACAAACTGGGACTCATGACCCGAAACTGTGGGCCGACCCGAAACTGTCCAAAATTGTGGGCCGACCCGAAACTGGCTCGGAACCCGTAGCAGGCAGACTTTTTTTTCACGCAGGCCGTTACCGGGCTCATATGTTGGCGGGCCAACCCGACTCGGACCACCCGGATTGACACATCTAAGAACGAGGGCAAGGGCTAAGGGCAGATTACACAGTGGGCAGATTTCAATTACTTTAGTGGTAATTGTAAAACATGTATCCAGATGAGCAAACGAGAAGACAGAATTTCAGAAATCGATTTTTTTTGTTTTTTTTTGTTTTTTTTGTTTAAAGGATTCAATCTTAGCATGTAGGCTCTGATACCAATTGTTGATAAATTTCATAATAGTTATACTAAGAACAAGAATAACATAATTAATTGAAAGTCTGAAAATCATACCTGCGGAAGACTAATTTATGTGTGCATATTAGCAGTAAGATCTTTCTCTCCTTATTCCTCAAAATAATCAACCGCCAATGGGGCAAGCCAAAATCGTATGAAGAGGAGAGGGGACCTAGCCATTATATAGGAAATCATAAAAGTCGACTCATTACCGACTCTAACCCTAATTAAGGTTTATATAATTTCGGCACGCATACTTAAAATTACCACATTATAATAATATAGCCCGTAAGGTGTACAACGGCCCAAGTGATCGCTAACATATTGGACATAATCACGATATTATTACAAACTACACATCTAACCCGTAAAAATCGCAATCAAATGGAAACCCACATAATAGAATAATTCCAACAAGAGATACCATCCAAAAAGAGGAAGATTGAAATTATAAGAAAGTAGCATTGATAAAAAGGAGTGGAGTGCAACTTTGCAGAACAAGCTGTCACCAAAGTTCAAAGATCCAGAGAATTTGTCTATCCTTTGTATTTTTGGTAACTTTGGCATTTGATAGAGCATTGTGTGATCTTGATACCAGTGTAAATTTAACTTGAATAAATCTAAGCGTAAAACATTGGTTGACAATCATGTGTTGTCAAAATCCTAATATGTGATGTAAAAAATAATTTTTTTAAAATGGATGGATATGATGATGCCAAATAAAATGTTGTCAACTAATATTGTCAATCAATATTGTACATGTAGTATGATTCAATTTAATTCCTCTGTCTATTTATTGGAAACTAGGGTTGGGAGAGCTAAAACATCTCGCTTGAGCTCATATATATATCCACTTGGAATTGTCAAGGATGTATAAATGAAAGTGAATAATCTTTTATTTCCTCCTAACTTCTTGATTCTAGACATATAATTAAAAGGATAGAAAAATGCAACCCATACTTGGCTACCCTTTCTTGGCACTGGAAAAGCTTTGATCAATGTTGAGAAAGGAGAATGTTATTTCAAATTACCACATTATAATAATATAGCCCGTAAGGTGTACAACGGCCCAAGTGATCGCTAACATATTGGACATAATCACAATATTATTACAAACCACACATCTAACCCGTAAAAATCGCAATCAAATGGAAACCCACGTAATAGAATAATTCCAACAGGATATACCATCCAAAATGAGGAAGATTGAAATTATAAGAAAGTAGCATTGATAAAAATGAGTGGAGTGCAATTTTGCAGAACAAGCTGTCACCAAAGTTCAAAGATCCAGAGAATTTGTCTATCCTTTGTATTTTTGGTTACTTTGGCATTTGATAGAGCATTGTGTGATCTTGATACCAGTATAAATTTAACTCAAATAAATCTAAGCATACAATATTGATTGACAATTATGCGTTGTCAAAAGCTTAGTATGGGATGTAAAAAATAGATTTTTTAAAATGGATGGATATGATGATGCCACATAAGATGTTGTCAACTAATATTGTCAACCAATATTGTACATGTAACATGATTCAATTTAACTCCTCTGTCTATTTATTGGAAACTAGGGTTGGGAGAGCTAAAACATCTGGCTTGAGCTCATATATATCCACTTGGAATTGTCAAGGATGTATAAATGAAAGTGAATAATCTTTTATTTCCTCCTAACTTCTTGATTCTAGACATATAATTAAAAGGACAGAAAAATGCAACCCATACTTGGCTACCCTTTCTTGGCACTGGAAAAGCTTTGATCGATGTTGAGAAAGGAGAATGTAATTTCAAGGGTGCAAGATGAACAAGTGAGTTTCAACATTTTTCAACCATTCAATTAATCATCTCAATCTATATTTTTTGTTTATGAAATAGAAGAACCGATACAATTTGGTGGAAAGAATGAGGTGAAGTAGTGGATAGATTTGGAGCACCGTTCGCCGAAAAAGGGGAAAGGAAAGTGAGTCAATAGTTTTGCTCGGAACTAGCAAAAGGGTAAGTTTCGGTGTGTGATAAGTTTGTTGTATGCATATCTAGGTCTCTAAACTTTCATAATATTTATTTGAGGCCGGTTTCTACTAATAATTGTGCAAATATTGTGCTCGTAGGTAAAATCCCGCTTGATGGTGAATCTAGAAAAAAGAGATCAAGTGGACCGTCATTCAGCAATAAAGGTGGACTTGATGAGCAACCAGAAAGTTGGAGATGGAATGGAAGTTCTGAGAGTGCCAATTCGGTGAATTTACAAGTTTTGGGACTATCTTGATCATTCTTAACACTTTTGGAGGATCAATTTTAAAGGAAAAATAATTTGGAAGACCGAAGTGGAACAGTTTAAAAAATGAAGGACCAATTCAGAGGTAGTTGGCAATGGTAGATCCTAATTGGGAGGATTTAAAATTGAATGGACTAAATTGTAAATAAATATTCAATTAGGGACCAAAACGTGTAGGTGTGGTATATGGATCACCTGGGTTGCAATTTGAGGCTGGATAATCAGCAGATAGGTGTCCCCTTCAACAAAAATCACATGTTGCTCTCAATATTTTGAAAATCAACGTTGGCACCTATGGGGGCTTGGTCCTACCTAGGCTCTACTGCTTCTCCTCTTTCGGGTGTGATTTGAAAACCAAATTTTGGGACAAACTTGACCATTCTCAACACTTTTGGAGGATCAATTTTGAAAGAAATATAAGTTGAAAGACCAACGTAGAAGATTTAAAAAATGAAGGACCAATTCGGAGGTAGTTGGGAATGGTAGAATGTAATTGGGAGGATTTAAAGTTGGAGGGACTAAATTGTGAAGAAACATTGAATTAGGGAGCAAAACGTACAAGTATGGTATATGGATCACTTGGGTTGCAATTTTAGGCCGCCTAGGCAACAAATCGGGTTTCCCTTAGCAAAATTCACGTGTTCTCAATATTTTGCAAATCAACGTTGGGACCTAAGAGGCTAGTGTGGTCATAAAGCCATTTTCTTGTGGGCCAAAGTTGGCAACAAATGGATAAGAGGATAAGAAGTATTTTCTTCTTCATTAAGTATTAAAATTGGTCAACAAAAACATCTTTACAAATTGAATTCAAATTGTCAACCATGAGTCAAAACCACCACCTTTCTTCTCTATATATACATGCTTATATACTTCAAAATATTATACCATTTTTGAACTCAAAACCATAGAGAAAGTCAGAAAGAGAGAAATTCTTGTAAATCTTTTTGCTATAAGTGAAATTCTTCTACATTTTGCCCGTGGTTTGTCCACGTAAAATTTTGATATTCATTACTTTTCTTCTACCTCAGTTTAATTGTGTGCCATTGTACCACAACGTCCTAACAACTAGGTCATGCCTAGGCACTTACCATTTCTCCTCCTTTTTTGAGTGATTTGAAAACCAAATTTTGGAATGTTTTGTGCTTTTTAAAGAAGTATATAAATTAGAATGTCCTCTCTACACCTCATAACGTATCATACAATAATTAATATTTCACGTATTTTCTTTGTGACACCCTAGAAACGAAAATGGTAAAACGGTTGCTATGTCAATGTGTTTAGATTAAAAGTTCAATGACCTACTTTGATAATTAAAGTTAATTGACCCAATTGAGATTTTAGTGAAAGTTCAATGACCACTTGTAAAATTTGCCCCAACGGTATATAACATATTTAATTGTTGAACCCGATTGGACATAAGTAAAGTAAAATATTTGTTTCATATTTTATTTCATATTATTTAATTCTACCTACTAAATATAAAGAATAATAACATAATGATATATTTATTTTAGATTAGCACTAACTACTGTGGGTTTTCTCTTCTAATTAATTTATTGTAGAGTATAACCAAAACTATGAGTGGAATGCATTTAGGATGGGACAAAATGATTGTTTGCAAGGAAAATGAATTCAAATTTTGGATTAGATCATGCCCACTAGAATGTGACTGTAGTTCTTACCTACCAAGGGAAAAGACAAGACAATCACATGTCTCCACGTTTCTACATGTTTGCTTTATGTGCACATTATATTTATTTTTTGCTCTACTTAGTCTACTATAAGTGACATGTTTATTAATACAACAGTTATGTTGTACCTAGTTATGCTATAGGTACAGAAAGAGTTTGACAGAATTTTTACAGAAGAATACTTAGACAATTTTTGTGCATTTTCATTTCCGATCTCATATTACTTAAATCGTTTTCAATTAATTACTATACCTGACTCATCGTCTATCTTGGACAAGGACAAAGTCCGGTTTCAACATGTTCGACTAATGCCATAAAACCACTTTCCACATGCCGTTTAGACATACATAAAGAAAGTTTTAAACATAGAAAGCTGGTCGATATCCATTCAGTTAACCATTATGAAGGTCAGGGACCTACCATTGTGGAGTCATAAAAGAATATTGGTTTCTAAAGGCATTTACAATTCTATAAAAGAATGATACCACAATATAAGGTCTCCTATAGGCCAATTCCCCCTTGATAAGAGCAAATAGAGTTTACAATGGAGGTGAGGATTCTGAGAGCAGTTGTGCTGGTTTTGGCTTTGGGAATGCTAACTGGGCAGTGTTGTGCATCTTTCAAAGATTGCTACACAAAATGCTTTGTTTTTTGTATGATTGAACCTTCTCAAACCCTTTGTTCCTGCGCTACACACTGTTTGAAACAATGCATATTTTCAGACACCCCACAAGGTGTTCATGAAGATGTGGATAATCTTGGATTCTGCAAACTTGGATGTGCCTACTCCATGTGCTCCACTATTAGCACTAAACAAAAACCAAGTAATTAGATTCTCTCTCTCACTACATGAATTTTCATTTTACCGACGAAAATTCTCGAGACTGTTGTCTTGAAAAGTCTCTTGATGACTCTTTTTCCAAGGATTAACTTAACAATTAGTTATTAACGTCTAAAATTTTGGTCATTAAAAGTGAAATTTCTTGTATTCTCTGGTTTGGAGGTTCTGATATTGTTTTTCTGTGTTTTCAGATGGAGAAAAGGTTGATAACTGTGTGGGATCTTGCTCAACAAAGTGCACTAAGAATTACTCGTTACCTTGATGATTTTGTGGGTTCTGATGCTGTTTCTGTGTTTTTAAGATGGAGAAAATGTCGATAACTGTGTGGAATCCTGCTCAACAAAGTGCACTAAGAACTACTCATTACCATGAAGAAATTGGTCATACATTCGACTCTTTAATCTTTGGCACATATAGACTACTTGTCAACGCCATAGGAGTGATTAAATTTTCTTAACTTGGTGATATACGCAGGCCTATGTTAACTTCAATTCAATGATGTTATCAATAAACTGCAGTGATTTTCTTTTCATTTAATTAGCACTCTTGAACTTGCTCCACCAAACAAGCACAGGAATGTCTCTTTTTCAAAAGCTACGATTTTCAGCTTAGAAATAAGTTTCTATAATCAAAAATCATTTATTTTTGCATAAATCAGGTATCTTTTGTTATAAATATACTCTAAATATATTTTTACGAGCCCAACCTTCAAAATTGAAGTTCTGAATTTCCGACCTACTGAATTGACATCATCATTTACAATTTTTGTCAAGTGAGGACTCAAAATCACATAGCTATTTACAACTTACATTTTGAGAGTTGGAGAACCATAACCACATCACGTGAAAGGTTAGAGAACTCAATCCTAATTTTCCCCAAGAAGAATGCAAAGCTTGACTGCGATGCTAACAATGTAAAGAAAGAGATGCACGAATTGGAAAACAAGAAAAGATACAAAAATGTATATCTATATGAAACATCAAAAATGGGTTTCAGTTCAAAACAGAAACTTATATCCTGGCACAATGTATGATGTATTAAAACTGTAGAATAGTAGTGCTAATACCAACAAATATTGACTGTTTATCTACAATTCACAATAGCATCTTAAAGGGTAAATTGGCATCAAACGACACAACAAAAAACAGCTATGCTCATTCTATAAGTTTTGGAATCTACAGCCTGTGCTCGAGAAGTCAAAAATTTGTTGTGCTACAAAATTACACCACTGGCAGGAAGACATCGGGTCCCTTGATCACCTCTTTCAGGCAACCTCTAGCTTACCTGGGAACATTAACTATATATCAAGTCATGCGTAAAAACACAGAATCTAATATCTGACATCCAATGCAACTCAAGAAACGCAATAAACAGAAGGATTGCATGTTTTCTCTGAATTAGTGAAGTGAAAGATTATATGTACTCAACACATTCAGAATTATTATTATTATATATAAAACCCTTCATTTAAAAGATAATAGAGGACGACAAAACATGGCTTCCCTCGATGTATAAAGTCAACCAATTTCAATCGAGAAAAAGTTCCATAACAACAAATCAGCAGCAAACAAACTGGTNTCAGAATTATTATTATTATATATAAAACCCTTCATTTAAAAGATAATAGAGGACGACAAAACATGGCTTCCCTCGATGTATAAAGTCAACCAATTTCAATCGAGAAAAAGTTCCATAACGACAAATCAGCAGCAAACAAACTGGTTAATATAAAGTTCGACAGACCCACCACACATGAAGAATAACCAACCAGGTGATCAAACTTACAGTAGATTACTATTAAGTGATAATCCCAGTCGATTTAGACCACATAAAAGCTCAAATGGATTAAAATCCCCAGTTTACCTAGTTTGTTAATTGTTTACAAGTATACACTTGAACAAATAAATACAAGTAGATCTGAAATACGATCAAATATGAGGACATACAAGCTCTTTTTTCCCCTATAGATAAGAGATGTAGCGAATGAGATTAAAAATACATTTAACACCCTACACACCTACTAAGATCAACAAGAAGGGACTGATGTTTTAGCTATTTCAGTCAAATGTCTACTAAACAACAGAAGATAGATTGAACAAAGAGAATAGGAGGCATAAAATCGCTATTAAAAGAACCCAAAATGGAAGTATCGGGCAATGAAAATTCTCTAACTGAAACAGTTTCACACTTCAAATCTCACCTTAAGAAGTCACCAGCTACAGTAGGAACCGTCTGTCTCGAGTGGACCTAGTGATGAGGTGTAAGCACTGCCAACTCAGCAAAGTGTAAGGGAAAAAAGCATTAAGGTTGCAGTACTAGGATTACAAATTGTATAGTTAATGCGGATGGTTAATGATACAAGTATAAAACAAATAACCTATGAAAACAATAGAATGATTATCATAATTCTAGTCTGCACGCCAAGTTCATCTTCAAACAGCGACTGAGAGACATTTCAAGGTCCTATGAGGTAAATGCATGAAATTTAGCAACAAGTCATTTTATCCAAGTGCTATGTAACTCATAGCCCACTCTTATAAAGATACAGCATAATCCAAATGAGTGAGATCATAACACAGAACAGACCCATAAGTTATACTTGGATAATTTTTCATATAATAATTATTTCTCATGTGAATTCAAAATAGACACCAAAGTGAAAATCACACTTTAAATATGTTTTCTTTGTAAATAACAAGTTTTGATGCCACCAAATCAGGCAGCAAACTTGTGGAACAATTTATTAATTCCTAGTACACCAATGTCAACTGCATTCTAAAATTCTAGGTATATTAGATGAGAAAATGCACTCAAGGCACAAACGAATAGAATACAATGGATAATAATGAAATAATATCATTTCTGAACTACAAAAGATGGGGTCAAAATGGCAGCTAAAAGAATTTCAATTAATCACCAGCAACAAAATTGGGAATTTCACACCGGCCCAACGAATTGCTTTTAGTCTGACGGTTTTCCTTCATTATTCGTACCCCGCTCCTCTTCCTCAGCCTCGCTACCGTTCACGAGTACGGCACCATCTGTAGAGTCCGCATCTACAACAACTGCCTCTTCGTGGCCATCATCATGTTCCTCTACTTGGATCTCATCTTGACCTTCCTCTTGTACCTCATCTCCATTCTGTTCTGGAACCTGGAGAAACTAACAGAATCAAGCACTGAGCACCAGCATAAAGATCCAAGAAGAAAACTTGCACAAAGTCCAAAAAACAAAGTTTGTACCATTAGAGTCTGGTATCATACAGAGAGTGCAAATCTAATAGGTAATGAGATTCTTTGCCAGTTTGAAATTAACTTGATGCTTCGCAGAATTAAAACATAAAAAATTGGCAGAGATCAAACAAAGCTAAACTAAATGCAGGGCATGCTCTTTAGCGTCTGTCATGTTTATGAATATTATCTTATCAAAATAATGGGAAAAGAATTTTCTCTGGAGCTGGCAAAAACGTTTGCATACCTCATGATCCAAAACTCCATTTTCCAGTGGTTCTTCTTCATTCATTTGCATGTTTCTGAAAGACTCCACGAGGCTTGCAACTGATCTATCTGAATGTTGTACATATTCAGCTGCTGAGGGATAATTACCCCTGCAAAATAGTTGGAAGTACTTATTGTTGAGTCCTATCATAACCATGCGTCAAAAATTAACCAAAGCAAGCCCGGTTATCCCAATATCCCCCAGAAAATGGTGCAAGGACAGCTAGTATAAAGAAAACCAACATTTCAGAAAGAAGTCAAGAAAAATAATACAGCTATATTGAAGGAATGAATATGATCTATTATGATCTTGGAAATTAGATGTAAGACTGGAGAAATGAACTGGAATGATTTCAAATTTGTGTATATTCGCACAAGTAGCTTATCAACTAAAAGATATATAAAGACACCTCGTCTCAGCGACTCTGGATTCAACAGCAAGCGCAATTTGCCAATCCTCAAACAAATTTGGATACTCTTCAGGATCGGCCAGGGACTCTGCAGCTTTTGGATTTATCTGTAAATTGTATTCAAAAGTGCAACCCAATCAAACAATGAAGAATTCCTCACTGTTAAATTATTAGAAAAGCACAAATGGCTCTTAAAATTGGTCAATTGTATGAAAAAATTACAAACATTTTCTAAACAATGACACCCCTCGCATTCGTTTCTCAAGGCAAACCGAGAAAGGTTGGCAGGAAGTTTTCGAGTATATTCAAAACAAAATCTGAGAAAGATATGTTTCAACACCATAATGAAATTGTAGTTTTAACAGGATTAGATGTATTTAACCCTGTTCTTCATCTGCTGCTTGAATGTATGGAATCTTTCTACCAGGACACTAAGAACAAAGCAATATGCTGAGATGTACAATTTCATAAAATACATTAAGCATGTAGGATGGAAACATTTCAAATTCAAGTGGTGGTGAGGGATCACGTTTGGCTGTTTTTAACCTCTCGACTCAAGGTCTTCCCATGACATAACTGAAGACTTCGTGAATTTTACTAAAACAACTCATAAAATCCATATTAGAGAAATGGTAGAGATTAATTGCTTAACTCTTTAAAACTTGATATTCCACTCTTGCATTCTAGTTATTCATATCGGAAGTAGAAAACAAGATTAGAGAATCAGATATCTGTGACTAGTTTCAACCCAACTCCAAAAAAAACAGCTATCTTTTTTCACCTTATTTAGAATCTTTAGAATAAGGAGGGTAAGAGAGAAAAGAAGTACATTCAACATCTGTAATGACTCGGGACTGAATCAAGAATGAATGCAACATGACTATATTAGATTTTGAAAGACAACATAGATATCAGAATGCTGATATTGGTTGAACCTGCAAAAGTTGTGTTTTTAAAATTTTAACTGAAATATTAATTATTTAGAAACAAGTTATAATATTTTATCAAATCGAAAACCAGTAAGGGTAACTTTTTAACAAAAGAGAAAATGAAATTGGAAGTTCTGAATGAGATAATTGCATCGCCACTTCCAATATACTATTTGCTTTAGTTTTCCCTTTTTTCAAACATGCAGAATTAAAATACACCTCTGCAAATATGATACAATAAATGACAACCTTATTGAGGTCCTTTCTCCAAAGAGCAACAATTTCTGACACCATACTGGGAAGATAGGAGCGAGCCATCAATGCAGCTTCAGGTATCCGATTGCTGGAAAGAAATTGTGATTTATAATATAATCACCCTGACCAATACATACAACAGCTAGCAAAGATGATCGCTAGAATTACCTCTCAACCAACAGTTGAAGGCAGTCCTCCAATTTGCCCAACATAAATAAACAGAGGAATGCAACATTGTTTTTCCCATGCTCTTTGGCAAGAGAGGCAAGTTGAGTTATTCCTTCAGCATCTCCTAAAGAAGAATAGAGTAGCAACAAACCACTCAAGTCATTTGCTTGCTTCAAACATTCCTCTGCCATCTCTAACTGCAGTAGAAGATAGAAGACATACAGTTACAAAAAGATTATAGATAGGAAACAATAAACAGAAATATCTAATCAAATCAACTAAACGGAAATAAGAAAAGGACCCTTCAGAGCTTGTGCAGTATAAATGATTCATTTGGGCAGTCAGAGAATTAGAGCTATTCAAGTTAATACAATCAAAGAGGTTCTCACGGAGAAAAGAAGATGTCATATTTTCCAGACAACTGGAAAATAGCTGAAGCTACTTGTCTATATAAACTGTTACAAGACATAATGATAAAACACATCATCCACAATTTCTTCATGTAAATAGTTATGCTTTTTAAACTCAGATGATAATGACGGAGGATAAGATAAATACCTTTCCGGTGGACATAGCTAATTCACCCAATTGCTTCCATTTAGACTCGCTCTGTGCTAACATGGCAATTTCCTGTAGAAAAGAACAGAAAAACCTGCACTTATAAGCAGCACACGCTTCTTGAAAGCATAATATTGAGAGATCCAAATTTTAGCGCCTCAATAGCCGGGAAAACTGAAAGTGCAACAAAACAAGTTTTCATAGCTGCTAATTATAACCCCGAAACTTACAAGTTGGCAATGTTTACCTGTGCAATCTCTAGTTTACCCAGTTGTATGGCTAACTCAAATCTGTAGTCAGGATCCATAGCAACTTCTAGTGCATCTTCTATCATTCCTCGTGATTCCAAGAAGCGAGCAACACTGGGGACAGGATCCATTTATATTCAAAATCAAGATAAATAAATGACTCTTGCAATTTGTACATCAAAGTTGGATAACATGGTAAAAGAGAAGAACATAAGAACAGTATCCTGAGCACTTATTCCCTATTTGGCTTCTTTTATTTTCAATTAATTTAATATTATTTTTTTAATAAACATAGAATAGTCATATAGCATCAGCTGCACTAAATGCAAATGGTCATCTTCCAAGCACGTCATGGAAGAAGTTTAAAATGTATTGGACCACATAAATTAACCCACTGGAAGAACAAAAAGAATGTGGTACTTCGTAAAAGAACTATGGAACAGCTTATGTTCACTTCAAATCCAATTAAAATGATAGCAAAAAGCAGCACAACAGCACAAAATGATCGCCCTGATATCAATTTAGTCAGAAATTAAATCACGTCCGTTTATGAATGTCATTCCATGTAAAAAGTAATTCCTTGGGTATACATATAGTAAGATGATCGTGTGCCCATTACTTTAAGATGCAAATTTTATCCAGGAGTCAAAAAATAAGTTGAAGTAAAAAACCTATTGTGATGCTCCTTTGGAATTGATGGTAAAACCAGATTTGCCTTTTCCAGATCACCACGCATTACAAGAGTCTTATACTCAATCAAACTGAGCAGCAAAGTATAACCTATAACACTGCAAAGAATCAAGAGACACTTGTTTAACGGTTGTAAAAATAGAATCCCCAATCTTAACAAACAAATATTATCATAATAGTTTCTGCTTCTTAAAGCATACGCTAGCCCACTCACTTGAATTCTTTGTCAATGAGAAAAACTCGGCTCTGGTTAGCAAGGTATCCTAGAAGATACATAGGCCGATCTAAATGAAACATTGTTGTCACCTAGAAAATTACATAAAAAGACATTGCTTCCTCACATTCTGGAAGAATAAGATTGGAGATGTGTGACTGTAAAAATGCATGAAAAGGAAACCATACCTCTCCTCCCACGCAGTAATTGAGTCTCCAAGAAGAGTTATTGTAAATGAAACAATCCCCCACCCAAATTCCAGTCCTCGCTCGTTCATTAATTTCATAAAGAAGCTCAAAGGCATCTTCCACACCTTGTTCATCCATTGATCTCCCACTATCCAGATGTGCAGAAACTACGTCTCGCTGCAGTGTATAAAAAAGCCAATCAAGTCAAAATAAGGATATCCCAAGAATAAACTTGCAGACAGATTCATAACAGACTAAGATTAGTAGAATCCTCACATTATACTTGAGTATGTAGAATGATGCATCGCTAGCAATGGCCACCAAATCACCACCGTCAGCCCAGTAAATATTCTGGAAAATATTAATGAGAATAATAAAAAACAATGATCAGAATCAGTATATCCAAAACTGCAGCACAAGAAAAGAATAGCTAAAGATGTACCATTTTTACCTTAACAGTAACATCAATTCGTCGAATCAACCTGCACTCCGCCCAGTCATAGAAACAAACAAAATCATTTGAGCACATCGCCAATAAAGTCCCCCCATATATGTGCTCAGCAGAAAATATCGGACGGATGCTTTTTTTCTCCTGCAAGACAACATCACTCTAAATGTTATCACCGTATATGAGCTGGGAAAGACTTGAAATATAGTTTGGGACCAACTTGAACAGCCATTAAAGGATTATGCAGGATTACAATATTTGAGAAACCGCAAGCAGCATACATAAACAGCTAAAGATAAGTTGTACCAGATCCACAAATTCATATAACAAGAACACATTCGTAATGGACATCAAGTAGAAAGTTTTTGTAGCACCCAGTCGTAGCTATAATTAAATTTGACATCGATTAGGTGCCTGCTTATGGTTTGCTACGGGACCATTTTTTACCACACATTTATGCAATAAAATATTCTACATGTATACCAAAAGCTTTTCCCCACTATTTAACCACAAATTCTCCTAAAAATCATTATTCGAAACTCTTTTTTCTACAATAATGGTTGTCAAACAGGCTCTTAAAGGCCCCCAAACTGTAACCATGTGAAACAGAAATTTTTCAGAGCTCAAAATGGAAGCTGTTGCTTCTCAATCATTTGTTCACCGGACCAGCATACCCGTGGAGTTTGAAAACAACTTGATGCAAAGTGATGCTTGACAACGAGACAGTGCTTAAATCACAAACAACAATGTCATTTATTTTAAGCCAAGCACTTGGTTCAAGCAGCTGGAGACAGATTAGATTTCTGATTTAGTGTTAGTAACTATTGGATCAAGGGTAAATTAACGTTTCCAGAGGATTTGGGACTGTAACAGCTAGGGGGAGATTTACCAAGGCTTTCTTTCTCTGTTTTCTTATCATAACAAAGTAAACAGAAATTTATATACAATGATTACAATCACAGGAAGAACTTACATTTTGTCCACATTTTTGACCAAGGAATACATCAGAGTAAAGCAGTAACTTCTATATAGCAGGGATCAGGATGTAATTAGTACTGGCGCAAACCTATTTTATATGCTTCTTGTTGAAGAAACCTACAAGTATAGGTTCTTCTAAGCTATGCAAACAAGATTTTTTCTCCATAAATCAGGAACTATTCTTGTCCATTTCACGCAGAAATGTTTCTTGCTCCCATTGAACCATATTTATTTTACAGAGTTAAAGATGTCTTCTATTGAAGATAGTGAGGAATTTTTTTTCAGAAAGGTCACAACCTCTATAGTCAACATCATGATTATTCCTATTATTCGTTTTATCTTTCTTTTGTTGCTCTCTTTGTAAGTGATGAGTTTTCTGAAAAAATATTCGAAGTGACATTTTTTACTTTGACCCCCAAAGGAAGATATCCTCAATGAGGGTTTCAGATTTATCTAAAGGAGGAAGTTGACACGTTAACTATCTTGATTGGGGAGTAAGTTTGCGAGATTGAACCTCAAAGGAACTGAGGGGGGTCTGCATAGGTGGTATAATATTGCCGGTAGAGGGAAGTTGACTCTACCAATTAATAATATGGACAATAGTTTAGTGATTCCAAGTATGACGGCTCTTGGAGAATAATCATGTAATGACTTGGATCATCAACTCTGGTGGAAGTAAAGTTCAACAAAATCATTTTATGTAAAGACACACACGAGAGATGTATGGACAAAAACAGGATGCTTTTTTTTTTTTTGTTGCTTCCAAATTACTTATGCTATCCAAGAGCTGATCCAAGTGATCTGACAGAGACTATTAAAAATCAAACCACAATTTCCCATGAGAAAAGAAAAAATAAAACAAGAAATGTGAAGACACTGCCAACAAACTACTTATAGTTTGTACTGAACACACGTCCAGAAGGTTCATATCTCCAGGGGTAATAATTGTTGAATTGGTTTAACAAAGGTGAGCTTACTTAGTTTTCTGGAAGAGCCTGTTAAGAGAAGAATATGTTAAGAACTTGAGAGCTTGAAGCGGCATAGATGAAAATGGTCTACACTTTCAGTTCACAAAATAGCAAAGTACTTAAGATGCATTTATATAACTCACTCATCGAGACCAATAAAAGGCTCCCTAGAAAAACAATTAGCTGAAAGCAGAAAATGCAGGTAAAATACCTTCATTTCTTCCTTAAAAAATTCCAAGGCCATGCTTATGCCTGTAGATTGACTAAATCCCATAAAGATAAACTGCAGAGACAATGAATCAGATATGTAAACTACTTCGTACAAAATAAAAGAAAAGAAAAGAAAAAAAACTCACTGGTTACTGGTTAGTTAATGCTTTTGACTTGCAAATTATAGTTAATGAAATGGTAAGCGGATGTCTTGGTACAAGTATTAAATTAAACTCACTTCAGTTATCATTATGTTTATCAGCAGATTTATTGATAAATTACTGTTTCTTTCAAAAAAAAAGAATTTTCTGATATGTGAGTGAAAACCTGAACGCCCTTTTTAGAAGCCATCCACACGAGCATCTTTAAGTTCTCCAGGTCAAAATCTGAAATGTCTGAGCATATGCATCCAACCTAGACATATATTATTGTTGAAATGTGTTGAATAGTAAGAATATGTAGTCAGGTAACTTAAAACAGATATGGAACTGAAATAGGTCGTGCTAACAATTAATGGAACACTGCACAAGTTGCGGACTGACAGGTGATTAGTTTATGGAAAAAAAGACAGCACAAGACAATTTCTCTTTAGGTTCACTGTTTGCATATTTGGCTATTTTGACCTGGGGAAATTGCATTACATGTGCAAAAACTCAAGTGTATTGCTAAAGAAATAGTTATAACAATATGCCTTAGAAGGAGATACCGTGCCAACTAACTTGAGAATGTTAGCATGCTTCCAAAGCTGGCAAATTAATTCTAAACTTAACCTGATCATATGGTGGCTTATTAGATATTAATAAATATCCCAAACTGCTCAGTTCCATGCACTTAACCACAAAACCAGCATATTTGAACTGGAACCCTAAGTTAACCTATTTGACATTAAATAGATATCACAGCTGAACTCCCAAGTGAACGCAACCAAAGGATCACTATGACGGAAGTTCTTTCTTATTTTCTTTCCCTTTTTTTGGCCTTCTCTTCTTTGTTTCCTACCAAGAGGAGTGGTCGAAAAGCATAATTTCCTTATCAACAAAATCAAGTCACCGAATTTGTATACACGAGGCGATGTAAGCTAACGCAAGATAAATTTCTCACAAAATCTTTTTGTACAGAATCCTAGCACTGTCCATATCGGAAATCTTGATTGCACCACATGTTTGTATAGATTGGAAAATGACCACAAACCATCTGAAAAGAAAACTTGGATAATGGTATGCATAATGTCACCAATCTCAAATCTCGGAGAATAGGATGAGAAATGGAGCTCTTCTACTGAAACGGCAACTTCATTTTGTACATAGCATGTCTAACAAATAAGTATTATAATCATTCTACTATAATACATACTTCTAACTTAGAACTACATTTATTGATTCAAACAATAAATCGCTCATTAGAAGTATATTTTTCCATTTTATATATTGTTTTATTTATTACTTTAATAATTATATTGATTCACTCATAACTCAATTTTTTTCAAAGGGAATGCTCTCGTAACCTGAATATCAAATTGCAACACTTTTGCAATCCGGCTGTCAATAACACTCTTGCAGTTACTCCATAATAAGCTACCTAGGGCTGAACACTCACGAGAATTTTGGATGCCTGTTGTGGTAAATCCAGGTGCTGCTGCAATGAGGCCTTGCACACAGATTTCCCCTTCACATTATCTGCATTATAGTTGTGTGGAAGAAATTTGTCAAGGGAAGGATCCCAGGTTGATTTATCAAATCCACAAGGAGCAATCAGCAATTTGTCCCTGCACCAAAGCTCAAACAAGAGTCCTATAGGATAAGGCATTGTCATTTCCCAATAGGATTTACACGAGAAAGTGGAAAAAAATCAAAAGTTAAATGGTTAAGGGCCGTTTGGCATCGCTTTTGAAAAGCCAAAAGAAGCTTTTGACACCTAAAAGCTGTTTTTGAACTCGTTTGGCTAATTTTATTGAAGTTATTCTAGTCCAATGTGGCTTGCTCTAAAAAAATTCGGGAATAGGAAGCTCTTTTAAAAATTAGTTTCCAAATAAAAATTAAGATAACTTCCTCCAAAAACTCTTCTACAAGAATTAGAAGCAGAAGCAAAATCCATGCCAAACGGGTCCTAAGTAACTTTTATGTCATTACATTAAGTACGTATATTCCTTCACTGGAAGGAGTTTATGAACAGACAGAGAAAGAGAGGCAGGAAGACTAATAAGATGATAGGTTGGCTTAACAATCCAATTTTCAGAATTCCATAAGTAAACATACTTGTGAATAGTTAAGGTGGGTTCCAAGCCATGACCCAATCCACTAATAATATGGTCTTTCGATTGTATGGATGGCATTATTATCACTTTATTGGAGTATACAACTCCACCCTGAAAATTGATAGAAGATATGAACCGTGAAAAAAAGCACTAGCTTAATTGGTTATGATGTGATGCAAGAAATAAATTAAATAAAACGCTCGAAGTAAGAAGGGAATCTAAAATTAAATAAAATAGTTAGTAATGCTTGATTTGTATATGTTAATATGTGTAGGCATTACATGTATGCACAAAATTATAATAATTGAACAAAATTTCGATTACTACACACTTTTTGAAACCCATTACTTGTTTGCTTCAGTTAAGATGTACAATACACGTAATTTACTACATCATACTCAACGAATAGTGCTACTTCTAATTAAAATTTTAATTTTCCTATTAAACTAGAACCACGAGAAAATTTTGGATTGGAGTTTTTCTCATACTCTTCAAATCAAATATATTTTACCAGTACCTATATAACATGCCAAAATGTCCCCAACTCATATTTACTAATTATGTCCATGACAATGCTCCCAAATAGATGGGATTGAAGCTAAGACACAAGTACAAATGAACATATGTCAAGGATATACAACGATCACTTGGGGTATAATTTAAGTTATTTTTAGCTAATAGATAAGAAAGTAATCTATATAACCACGTTTTTAAAAATTTATAATATATTCCAACAACAGGATCAACAATGTATAGTAATTCTATGTAATCACAAAGAAGTTCCACATGCACAGTGAAGTGTATTAAATAGCTCCTTCCCAAAAAAGAAAAAAATGCATAGTATTCAATGCTTGCTATAAACAACTACCTTAATGGAAATGCATATAATTAAGGACTTCATCTTAAGGTAAGGAAGAAAGTATGTACCTTTAAAATGTTGACAAGGTGAGCTTTCTTGTTATCCTGCAGGCGATCGAGACGGTATAGTCTTGAAGGATCAAGTCCACATAAGGCTAGCTTTTCAGGTTGCTCAAGACACTAACAGAATTAAAGCCTCGGTGAGACGACAATATGCGTCTAATATGTGTATTTATTCACACAAACACACATTAAAGGGAAAAACTAGCCAAATTTAAGATTGTGATCCCAAAAAACAACAATAAAATACAATGCTTGCCTGGGAATCAAAGCCCTGGCAGGTCAACAATATCCTAGTGCCTTCAAGTCCCTGCAAATTAAAACAGATTATCAATTCAAATGACAAAAGGCTACTTTTATAATCAACAAGGGTTATAATCAAAGACAGAGCTTGTACTAGTAAAGAACCCCCAGGAATGGACTTGTATAAATAAAAGCCCACTGATTCTGTAATAGAAATCTCCAGTTTTATTATAAAACTGGGAGATTAAAAGCCCATGATTGAGTAGAACTGCATTCGAAATCTGCTCCAAGGTAGTGGTCCTTAGGAAATAGCTAACATAATGACATAGCTAAGAATTTCCACAATCAAGTTTTACTTGTGGGAAAAGAAAAGGAGCTTAACATATCATGAATCAGAAAGCCTCCTATTTTCCAATGCATGGTGTTAAAAGAGCCTGAACAGTTAAACATCGCACCTGATTGACAAAAATATCCCAGAAGAGAGGCCCAATAATAGATGTTTGCCAATTGTGTATATGAAGAACATCAGGTTGTTTTCCTGATTTAACTATATAGTCCAGTGAGGCACGTGAGAAATAGGTGAATCTGACACATCAACATTAAATGACGTATTACAAATCTATTCCAGCGGTCAAAAAGAAAAACAGTAGCATGCATATAGTTCTAAACAACAAAAATTCTACTAAATAGCACAAATAATGAATCCACAAACCAAAAAACCTGCAACCGGAAGAGGCATACCGAGCCCAGCTAAATACATGGATTGCAATAGCATCCACTATAATTGACATTCCACCCACCCACTCACCCTTCAGGTAGGAAATTCTCTTTCAGGTTATTTACTCCCATCCTCAATCTAAGAAGAGCATTAACAACCATCCAATCTTGAGAAATGTTTTAGTAATTATGTATATCGAGATATTATTACATCTTCTCTACATGCTTGCACACTCCCTAGTCCCCTACTTGCAAGGATTCCCCCTTTTCTGCTCTCTTAATATTTCCCTCTCACACCTCCTAATTTTTTTTGCTAACTTAAGCTAATAATTATATTCTTAATTGTATTTATTCTGGTTTATTTGAGGCTTCCATTTTGACCCTTTTTCTTCGAACGAGACTATCATTTAGGGCCAGAATTGAAGGTAAAAGTGAACTGAGTATTAAATAATTTAATTAAAGTGATAGTTTGTAACTGAGTATGATTTTAAGTATCTGATATATTCTTGTTTTCTATTACAACGTCCATCATTTATTCATATTCCGGATATGCTTCTTCAATATTAAACAACCATGTTAAGATTAAACCTGTAGAAAAAAGTCTTTTTCCTCTCAAACTAGCTTCCATAGAACTAAAACAATATCACGTTTTCCATGTTTTGGTATAAATGATTTATTTCTGTGATTTTTTACTTGACCTGTATAATACCATTTTCAACCTTCAGCAGCTGAATTCCTCTTTTTCTTAAAATAATATTTACAATTCACTTCTACCAGAAGTTGTGCGTTCTGCCCTCCACAGTCACAACCCCCACCCAGAAAAGGCCAATAATAAAATCCTGGCTTCATCCTGCTTGTTGGGTCGGTCAATGATACTCATAAGTACTGATACTGGTTGATTGTTGGTCAGTTAATGATTCTCATAAGTACTGATACTGGAACTGGCACCAGAGTCCACAATTATCAACTTCATAGGTTTATGGTTCAGGTAGAAGTGGGTGAAAGAACCGTCAAAATTAGGTCAACTTAATCCAAAAGGGAAAGTTGTAGTCCCACCTTTGGGTTGCATACAACAAAACCAACCATGCTATAAGGCTTACATGCAGAATTCCTTTGTTAGTGCAGCCAAAGTAAAATCAAACAATAAGTCCCTAGAAGGTTAGTTTGGGATATTTTACAGTATGGGGAAAAAGTTTTAACGCTGCATTTTCAAACACTTTAATCACATTTTATATCTAATAGATATTACCATATTGAACTGCAAACCACATGACAGGCATCAAGGAAAATATGAGATATTTGCAACTATTTCCTATAAGTATGTAAGATGGACTTGACCAAGTAAATATCAAAGAAGAATTTGGAAAAGAATATTACATACCTTTCGAAGTCATTTGAGTAACCATACACTCTCTCTTGGCTGAAAAATGACGAATAATACACAGGTTGTATAAAAGTAACTCCAATGCCATGGACAACCCTGTGTACCAAGCATGAAAACCAATTTAGTTTAGATATACAAACCGAGAGACGCACTGCCGAAGAAATAAACATCTATCATCTATTCAAAATGTAATGAGTTGTATGCATCAATTTAGGCTTAAATTTAATCTTTACATATACAACAGATGTATATATAGTAGGTGCATGCATAAGTCTAGAATTATTTCCTGATTAAATGGGATTATTTCCTAATGAGAAAAATCCTCTGTATGTACATATATGTGTAACCCGTTTATGAATTAATGTGATACAAGTTATTCTTCCAAATCAAACAACACAAAAGACCAAATTTAATCTAACAATAAATGAATAAAGCCACTGCAATCAAACCATAGAGAATAATATGCTGACTCACCCAGTCCAGACCCTATTTTCATGCAATTGACCATTAAAGTATGAGTAAAATTGTGCTTCGACTTCTCGGAATCCTTGAACTTCATCTAGATTTAATTCTGCATACCTGGAATATAGTTAATCTACCATAGGAATAAATACATGTAAGGTTAATTCAGTCATTGAATGGTTTAAAAAGTAAAGTGGACTGGAACTTGCATGACAATATAAAAACTGAAAATTTTAACAATGAGCTATGCATTTTCCAATTCATGTAATATAACCAAATACCATAACAATAATGCTATCTAGCACTAGTGATGCTAGAACACCAATCTAAGTGGCCACATTTGATAGGTCCAATTAAATTGATCATTTGACTTTGCATTTAAATGGATCTATCATTAAATGTCATGTAGTTGTGACTTAGACCGATGTTAAACTAAACACCAATGGGACTGAATAGCATTACTCAATACTATAAATATTTATTTGCAGATGCCATGAAGTCATAGATCACCATTTCTTTTGCCAAATAAAGAGAAATCCAAAGAAAGGACGCATATTACAAAGACAGGCTGCTCACATATATAATTATGAAAAGCTGTAAATTAAAACTAAAAAGCAAAATGTAATGCTTCCTTACAAATGGATATTTTAAGCAAGTCACAATCACAAACACGAGCAGCCCTGCTAAAACGATTAAACACAAATGAAGGTTGATTGTTAATAGATCACTATGTTTACAGCCCTATATTTGGGTTTTATATGCGTATGTTCTCCAATAGTTATCTATTACTAGAGATTCCCACTCCTGATGCATCATTACAATTTCGATGACTTTATTTCTGATGTTATTTGTTTTTGAGTAAGATATGCTTGTGTAGATAGTAGAAAACAATGCATTGTTTTGAATTTATTGATCAATGCATCAAAACCATCATATCTGGTTTCATCTTTAAATTGATCGATTTTGCCCATTTGTCTTTCGACTCCAAGTTCTTGGTCACGTGAATTTCTCACACTATTCATATTCATAAAGCAACAAATAAATCGAACGTAGTTATTTTGTTTGAGAAAAATTCCTTCAAGTGTTTTAACTACCTTCAAGGATGTGAATTAGACAACTCCAGTGTCTTAGGTGATTGTAACCTTTTCAATGAATGATCATTCCACCAATTTGTATTCTCTTCCAAACATATCCATGATGAAGGATTTTTTAGGATAATTGCATATTAGAGAAAACAAGGGCCTTTAAGGTATAGAAATTGTTAGCTACATCTACTCATATTTATATGACAACAGTCGACTAGACTCTTACACTACCAATGGTTATCATCTTCAGACTTCCTACCACGGTCAGCAATACAATCAAGAAAGTAATTGAGCAATCTAAGCCTTGGTGTATTTGCAAACAGACACGAGATTAAAGGGAAAGGGAAACTGAAAACTATTTAAGATAGGTGACCCATAAAACAGTTATTAGTTTCATGCACCCATTACCACAACATTTGTAAGAAAATACACCGATTGTTACCACAACATTTGTACAAAAGATAATTTGCAATTGTAACATTGTATAGTTCATGATTACTTGGGCAAAATAACCTCAACAAGATTTCCCTTCTTCTGCAGGGCACGAGATATGCCTGTCACGTATGATGCCAAAAATCCAATAGAGACCACTGGTTCCATTTCAGTACAGATGTGGACTATGTGAAAGCCCTTCCTGAATTAAAAATAGGGCAACAGAATTTTAAGTTTTAGTAATATGGAAAGAGTAAAGCAACTTCTAGGATATCAAGATACATCATCTGGGCATTGAAGCAAAACAGTTGGAAAAAGAAGCCTACATCTAAAAATGAAGAAAAAAGGAACAATAAGGGTGGGTTGAAGTATAGCATCTCTAAAACCCTACAGATAGGATTAAAACATTTCTGCAATATTGTTACAATTCAAAATATGTAGTTTGATATATCAATGGTTTTAGGCTGACTAAGGCAAGACTTCATCAAGTGCACTGAAAAGTCTAGCTCCTAGCAGTATCCACATATTTACAGAAAACATACATATGGTATATTATCTCCTAAAAAGACACTTCTCTATCATATATTCTTCAGAAAAAGACAGATCAAAAGATTTTTCCCTTGGCAGTCTTTCTGTTTACTTATAGTCCACTAGTGTTCAGAAAAAAGGAGGCTATAGCAAGCCCATAATCGAATATTGAAAATATGAAATTTGTTATTAAATTTAAGTCAATGTTTTACAAATTTGAAGATCAATATTTATAATTGAACATTACACTAGAAGTAGTTACAATAAGAATGGAAAACATTACTTTTTTCCTTTTACAGAGAAGTGGCGCAGCTTTGCCAGAAGTTCAGCATCTTTTTCGTAAATGGTGTCATAGAAGTCATCAGCCACACCACCTCTTGAATCCATTAATAACTTTCTAAAATCAGATGCCTCCCTACCGCCAATTATGCCAGTGAGAACCATTGAATCTATCCTAAGCAGCAACTCGGAGCTGATAGCGAGCTTGTCTGGTCATATTGAGAATGCAGTAATTGTAGCCATTAGACTTATATGCATTAGGGAATTGATGAGCATGTAATGCTAGGACTAAAACAGGTGAAACAAAATGAAGAAGTGCTATAGGAATTTGTATGATAGAAGATCTTATGCAATATTATAAGAGACAGTATTTAATTTAGTTTCCAATTTTAAAACTTATTCTAGGAAACATAATTATGATTTGATATATAGTATTTTTCTACTTCAATTTGAGCTAGTTTAAACCATATATAAAGGGGGCTTATGCGAAGAATTTCAGATAAGTTTTGATATATGAGTAAATATTAATCTTCTCTCCCTCTTCTTCTCTCCTTTCCCTCTCCTTTCTCTTCTTCTCTTCCCTTTCCCTTCTCCTATATTTCTCCTATTGAATCCTGTGTCACCAACACTCATGGTTTTGCTTAAATGATATATTTGAAATTAAATGGAATACTACTTTTAAAATCTTAACAAAATATAAGTTGCCCAAACTCATATTTGTTAGTAATTATTTTCTAATTTCTCATGATATTTAATGCAAGAGCCACATTACTTTAACAGAACCTAATGGAAGATACAAATTTGATACGAAACATTTACAAAAAAATATGAGCACCCCTTGTTCCTTTGATTTTGTGTAATACTCCTAGGTCCACTACAAGGGAGCTTCACAAAGTAAAGAACTGGAATGAAAACAATGTCTCCAGATATGGCCATACCATGTCTAAGACTAAGAATATCCAGAATCTATTATGGTAATATAAACTCAAAACACTGTCACCTCTTCTGGTGTTGCCCTGCTGCTTTGCCTCCAGTTGCTCTATTTTATTAACTAATGACTGCCTTTCATTCTTCACTCTGCCAAGCTCTTCAATTGCCATTAGGCGTTGTTTGTTCAAGTATAGAATATCTGAATTAGATACACATTACACATATCACATCATCACAAATCAAGACAGCTTTGCATAATGCACAGTATAATTAATCACAAAAATAGGCCGTTACTAACTTTGCTGGGCTTCCTTAAATAGCTGCCAAATGTCAGTCTGTTTCTCTTCTTTGTTATTGATAGACTGCAACTGCTTCTACAAAAGAAACAAATGAGGAATTTGCCAAAGAAGACAGAAGTAATAAGTGGTAAATAGTGGAGAGGAAGCTTACCTGATGCACCTCCATGTAATCGCGGCTTCCCAAGCCAGATTGCAGAAGACGCTAATTGTTTAGTGATTTTTCTATATAAAATGCAGAACTATAAACTCTATATACAGAGAGAAGATGCTTACTCCCTCTCAAAAGAACCTGTGGATAAGCCGTTACTCTCCCCATTCGTCCTGAAATTGATAAATTCAACTCAAACGCCAAATCTACACTGAATTTTCTAGATACTGAAACAACGTTGCGGGAGGACATTATTAAAAAAAAAAAAAAAAACGTTTTCGACGAATCAAAACAAGTTAACACCAACTTCTTATCACAAGATTTTGAAATTTCGAGTCGAGGTGAAGAGTAGTACCCAAAGCAACAAAGGGAGCGATGTCGATCTTGTTTTTGGTTTATTGAAATGAATTGGGGAAGATGGAGAACATTTGGGATCGAAGCAATTACGAGCAACTTCATTTTTTCCGTAATTATTATTGCCAATCAATCTAGAGGCGAGGTCGCAAAGTATGCATTATATTGCAGAAGATGATGAGGTGTGGTGTCTGTCTGCGTCACGGGTATGCTCGGGAGGCCCTGAAGTTTCACTTTTTAGATACTAAAGTCCACCACTAATATTGTTTACTTGGGTTTCCTGAAAAGTACACAAATCTCTACTTTTCCAAATCACTTTTCAAAAATCAGATTTGAGATATTATTTTTCAAAAATCAGATATTCATATTTAAATATTATAAATCAATATTTTAATATTAATAATAATATTATAAATTAATCTATATACACACCATACACCCTATTTACACATTCAAACCCTAAAATTAAATCACAAACCAAACCATCCCTCCATTTTCTCTTCACATTCACCACCGTCAACTGTCAACCCGTCGTCGCTGCAGCAGCCCTGAAGATAGTGGTCGCGATAATGGCGGATCTGGTGGTCGCGATGATGGCGGATCTGGTGGTTGCATTGATGGCGGAGATGGTGGTCGCGTTGATGGCGACGGATCTAGTTTGTTGTTGGTGGTGATGATGGTGGCAGATCAGGTTTGTTGTTGTTGGAAAATGGTAGTTGTGGTGGTAGCTGAAAATGGTGGTAGTGGTGATAGCGGCGATGGTGGAGATGATAACGATGACTGTGAGGTTACAGTGGTTATGGAGTGTTGGTTGTGTTGGGTGACAGATCTGGTGGTCCGGTGAGGTGTAGTCGCGGTGAGGTATGGTTGAAAATGGCGGCGGCGGCGACGGCTGTAACGTGATGGCGGTTTATGGAGTGTTGGTTATTTTGGATCTGATTTGTGGTTGACGGTGCGGTGAGGCGTCGGCGATTGTCACCAATTATTTGGTCAACTGTAACCATTAAATTGGTTAATTTGTGACTAATAAGCAATACGTGACCAAAGAAAAAATAATTTGTAACCATGAAATTATATGTGACCTAAAGAATTATTAATTTATGATCAATAATTTAATAATTTGTGATTGACTAATAAGTTATGATTCATAATATTTGTGATTTGTAACATGTAACCTATTAATTTTTTGATTTGTGACCTATGAAAATTTTAATACGTGACCGTAAAATAATTTGTGACCTGTGAATTTTCTGATTTGTGATCGAAAAATAATTTGTAACCAATTAATTTAATAAAATGTGACTAATAAAAAAGTTGTGACTCATAAGTATGTAGACGTGACCATGAATTGTATAATTGTGATTTTAATATATTTAATTAATTAATAAATACCTGATTTTTGAAATTTTTAAACTTAATACCTGAAAATTGATTTGGTGACAGTTAAAATTTGACCCATGAATTCTCCCCTTTGCTGTTTGTACATAGCAAAAACTCTACTTCACTAATCACTATCCTTGTTTAGTATAAATTTTGTAAAAAGTAATTTTTAAATTGTGTAGTCAAAAGGTCGATAAAATTATAAATTCTCGTGTAAAATTATTTTATTGAAGTAATGTGAGGTTAAAAATAAATTTTAATAAATGAGGACCAAACATTAATAAATCTTGATTATGATTTTTCAAAAAAAAAATTATATTTATTTACAACTACACATCTTCCCAATAAAATAAATTTATATGTGAATCCGTAACTTTTTTCCATTTTTTAATCACATTCTCCATAAAAATCATATTTCACAAAATCACTTCTTAAAAAAAATAATAAATAAAATCTAAAACAAATTTGTCCAAGTGCAGGTAGATTTTAGTAAATAATTTCTTATAGTTGGTAAATAAGCACTTTTTTAAAGCAATTTTAAGTGTTGTCGAACTTATTATGTTGCAGTCTTGGCCAGATTTGTTTTCACATTCACTAATTTACATTATTTTGGTAAATTTCTTATTTAATTGCTTTAGTGTTCATCAAGGATTTAACAAGAGCGTACTTGTTGAGTTTGCAATTTGCCATGCTGCAGAATTTGCACAGTTAGAGTTCATTACCTCTTCTGAACTTCTTCCTGGTTTACTTTCTGGACGAATTTCTTTGAAATGGTGCAGACTTGATCGATAATATTACGGGTTTTCTCTGTTATGGTCAGGGATGTCTCCAACTTTAACTTTTTAGATTGAGCCCATATTTGGTACACATTAAAATTTTCATTATCATTCTTCTACTCATTTTCAACCACACATTCTTCAATAAAATAATATTTTCCATCACATCAATAACTTTTCCTTCTTTTTTCAACCACGCATTCTCCTTCAATCTACTATTCCATAATACATTATTCCAAAATAATGTGGCTCAAACACACCCTTAATATTCGAAGAGAATAGTTCACGATAACCATGTTTGAGACCACCACAATTGATAGTCTTTCACTGCACAAGGAATGATGTTTTTGCTCGATAAGCTTGGATAATCCGCATGAATATCCAGGGTAAAATAATCTGCTATCGACCAATTCATACTATGTGGGTTGACACTTTGGATGACACCCCCTCACATTGAGGTGGGGCCACGCATAATAAATAATCGCAGACCTTGCCCATGTGAGGAGGGTATCTACTCCTGAAGTTACAAATAGCATTAATGCGACCAATTTATGTTTCTTTGTAATTCTCCAACACCCACACATTCAGCTGCTCTTGTTCAATACCGTTAACAGATTTGCGGACGTAAAGATTTAACTGATAATCAACTCAAAATCAGAAAAATCATTTCTTCGGGTAAAAACAAGCCTTTCATGACCATCGTCTCTTCCTCAACCTCGAGACATAACATAAAATGACGACCTGCCCACTAAATTATATACAATATTTTACTTCTGTTACAAAATTCAGATTGGACTAGCGGATCCAATCGAAAAACAGGTGAACTGGCTGTCAATAGACTCAATACAGTAGGAACCTATAAATTATATCCCACAACAGTACCGGTTAGGAGCTATTCGATTTTCTCAATAAACACCAGTGACCAAATTTTATTAAAAAAAACATAAAAAGGAACAATCGCTGGTTAAATGCTCAAGAGAAATAACAGTGACTTTTAACAGTTAACCCGAATTAAACTGCCAGTTCAAAGGCCAGGTTAACGATTAAACACATCACCCAAGTGACCCACCTCCGGGGGGGTGCATTACAGTTAAATTTCTAACTACAAGATAAAACAGGGAAGAACGATTGAATCAACAAGCAAAAAATATGACGAAAGAGCCTGCATTCACTAGAACTGAAGAACATTAATTATACATTTTCATCCCAAACAATATGAAGGGCACAAAAAACAATCAATCATGTAATCTAAAGCTGGAAAAAGGTTATCCTAATACTGATAAATAACCAAAGCCCATTTAGCACACACTTGACAAATGGAATGAACCTTCAACCTCGTAATATCAAGGCAGGACTCCCCTCATTTTTTTGCTCTAACTTTCAGGAATCGTTTAGCCAATTCAACTGCCAATTCTGTTATCATAGAAGCATTTCTTTCCATCATCGCATCCGCTGTCTCTTTGCCAATCGCATCCTCTCTCTCCTTTCCTCTTCTTCTATAAGGCGAAGTTGTTCTTCGTCCTCTTTCCTCGCAATTTGTGCACTGAATAACAAAAAAAAGTCAATCGTGAGCATCCTCCACAAGATGAGACAAAAGTTTTTAACAGAAAACATGAGGGCTAATTTTCATACGTGCTACTGCTATCCAAGCAAAATTCAAAAGTAACATGACATATCAATTCAAATATTCGCTCGAAGTGCGACTGAATCTATCAAATAGAAAGCATTTTGTCATTGCAAAATTTGTCATAAACAAATGGATCATCAAAATGCCGAACAGCAAACTGCTTCTAGGCTGTCCATGTTGCCAACTAGAAATTATGTTCACAGAAGCATGCCGTAATAATGGTGATTTTGATGTGGTGATAGAAATAAAATATATAAATACAACAGGCTAAATTTCCTTGACATGTGGTAACACCAACACTAATAAGCCAAATACAAGAGTCGAGCCCAAAGAGCATGGCCTATTACCCAGACAGGAAAAGAAAATTTCAGGGACTAACCATCGACCCATTTAATATAAAACAAGAAGCATATACACAAACCAAAGTTAAAAAGCATGCAATATCAATAATAACATATCTATTTACCTGCGTCTCTCCTCCGCCAAGATATCGTCAAAATTAGCCTCCATGTCACTGTCATCGTCGTCATCTCGATACTTTTTAGGATTATACCTGTAAAAGGTCTGACAATGCTCAAATGCAAGCCGTATAAATTGGAACAAATTGAAGTACTGAACATACTTCAGTCATTAAGGAAGGATACAGAGGGAATCGAAAATAATTTGCAAGAGAAAAAAAAAATCATAATTACCCGAACATTTTTCTGATCATACTTATAGCCTGCACATCATCGTCATCATCATTCATATGTTTTCTCTTTGGGCGTTCATCAGCCAAAGTACCACGAGCTGAGGATTTAGGTGGTAGTGGCTTTGCCTGCCAAATTGTAGGACAAAACCAGGTTATATTGCACAGCATTCCATCTAAAATCGTAGCAACTTACATGATCACATACCACAAATCACCCATTTACCAAATTAAAAGTTGGCCATACCTGAGGTCTAGAGGATGACATAGGCTGTCTCGGTATGACCTTCGCCTTGATAGTTTCTTGAGACTCTTTCCTTTGTACCAATGGTTTCTTTTGAACAGAAGATTGCGAGTGCGAAGGGGTTGATTTATGCAACTTAGGTTGAAAGGACGAAGGGGTTGATTTACGCTCACCAGGCAAGGAACTCTTTGCAATTGGTGCTGTAACCTTCTTCCCCGTGGTGGCTGCTGGATTTCTAGATGGTACATCTTTCATCCCCACAGGCCGACCAGGCCCACTTCCATTATCCATACCAAGCTTTTGCTTTAATCCCATTGACAACTTGCTGGATGGAGCCAATTTATCAGACCCAACTTTAGGTCTTGGTTGGCCACCTGCAGGCATTGGTTTCCTCTCAGGATGATTACTTAAGGCTTTTTTGCCACTATCTTTCACTGGCTGTTTTCTACTAGGTGGTAATTGAACTGATCGCGCCTCTTCAAGAGCATCAAAAAACCTGTGTAAGTTTTCTTGAGAGAAAAAGTATGCAATGGGTTCTTGCACCAAATATTCAGATATCGTAATGGAGTTGGAGTGGACACAAACCTGAACTCGGGGCAGATGCATTTCTAGGTGGAGGATTTTTGGAGGGAGCTGGAACCTCAGCATCATCGGATAGCAAAAAAGAATAGTCCCTTGTATTTTTAAGCATTTCAACTTTTGATTTTGCCTGCATTTAACAAATAACCATACATTATAGGAAGGCAAGGAAGGCAAAAGGACGAGAAATCCCTTTCTTTTGGAAAAGAAGAAGCACGTCATATTAGCTGCTGCATACTTGATCCAGTAAACAGAAAAAATTTAAAATCACCCCCAAAATAAAGCAATGACTACAGTGATTACCCCATTTGTAACTCTTGGCGGATGGCCAGCTCCAGGTTTTGATCCCACGGTGGCTGAGGCAGAGCTCTTGTAGGCCCGCATGGAATGGTTGTGTTTAGAAACCTTTGCTGCCAAAATTGGGTTCTCCAACAAGGACTTGCTTTCTTGAATCACTCTCGGAGCAATAACTGGCTGAGAAGGCCCAAAAAACGAACCATAGCTGCAACACATCAATAATCAAATCATTAATACAAAATAATTTTGAGCAATGCTTACATGTATAGCATAGACATATATATAGAGTGTTTGGTGGGGATTAAAATTAGATTTTTAGTAGATTGTGATAGGAGTTTTTAAAATATGTGGTTGAAAAGCTGTGGAACCCATGAAAGATGTAGTTAATATTGATTATTTGACTTTGACTTAGATTAAAATCAGATTTTAATCTATACCAAACATAGCCATAATATATCAATAGCAGCCTTCATTTGAACCAAAATACAATAAAGCCCCAATTGCAGAACTGTTCGAAGACAATGACATTTGATATAAAAACCAGATGTTTCATCGAAATCATAAACAATTTAACACAGCTGAAAATTTGATAATTTGAAGTGCCCACAGCTTATCAAATTTAAACCAATACCTATTACAGGGAGTAATGGCACATTAAATGCATAAACAAGTTACAACAGCTGAAAGTCACGAATTTCACAAAATGCAAAGACTATAGACTGTTTTTCATTAACTGGAACAGGAACAATGAGTAACAAAACATCTTGTCAAACTCAAGGGGAAAAAAAACTGCTTCAATGATTCCACTGGGCACTCCTTACTCACAAGTACAGAGTCTCCGAAATTTACTACAAGCAAATGAAACTCACTTGTCCTTATGCACTGTACTATTTTTGTCACGGGAACTAGGATTAGCAGTCCCTGATTCCTTCTTCATCTTCTTTCTGTATGCCTCTTTTAACCGTTGCCTCAGTGCAAGATATTCCAATGACTCCTGTGTGGGTTGGTGGGTTTCCTCCTCTTCGTACTCCTCCTCCCCACCACCTGCTTCCTCGTACTCCTCACCTTCCTCTTCATACTCATCCAAACCTTCGTATTCCTGCAATAGAAGAGTAGTGATCAATAAACACACAATGTATTAAAAACCCCTAAAAGTATAAGAATAGTGGTGCAGTATGTGCATACATCTGTATCGTATCCCCGCATTGCCATAGTGAATTACCAGATACCAAAGGAACCTATTTGGATGCTGGCTCCTCGTGAACAAAGAAATATCAACCTGATCACCAAAAATAAAAGTGATCTTTCATAAATATATAAAAAGAAACTCAGGGATTTATCAACATATCTGCACCCGATAACTAGAGGCACATATAGAAGTTTCACAAAAAGCATTTTAAAAAACCATGTCCTGATAGAGTAAACGCCAGGTAATAAAAAGTAATTGCAAAAGTAAGGACAATTCACATGATCATTCAAATTACAGTATTTAGCCCATTAAACTATCATTTTTCTCCTATTTATGGTTTCTTCAGAAATTGATACAAACAAATACAGGATCTGCACCTAATACCAAAAAAGAAGAAAAGAAAAAAAAAATCCTCCTAGTCTAATTGAGATGAGGATCGAGCTCACACACGAATTGAAACAAACAAATAATAACTCTCATGAATCCAGTTCAATAAAATTTAACTCAGAAACAAAAAATTTAATTAACATCGTTAATGCCCCTAATCTTCTGGTCTTCACCGAATAGAGGAATCGTCAGAAACAGAGGCGGAGCCACCTGGGGTCTAGTGGGGGCAACTGCACCCACTGGATTTTAGTCCTGGGTATTTCACCAATTGACAACCATAAACAACCCCATCAATAATTTTTAAAGAGAAATATTGTTGAAAAAATCATAATCATTCGCAACAAACAAATCGAGTCGATTTCAACATATAAAGCCCGTTTTAACACTAATACAATCCGATACTACCTTCCAAGTTTGGCGATGAAGAAGTTGAGAAGAAATCACTGCAACATAAGATAAATTGGTGCCGGGGGTGATGAATATATTCCCAATTTTTCCAAGAAAGAAAACCTAGGCTCGCTGCTCTTCCCCTTTCTAAACAGATACGGGTTATCCTTCCAAAGGCCTGCCTTTTAATTGGGCTTCACAAATATTTTCTAAACTTATCATTTAAAAATCGGGTTAATTTCACAAACGGTCACTGAAGTTACCTGAAAATAACAAAACGATCACTGAAGTTTCAAAATTTCAGAAACGGTCATTGAAGTTTGAAATTTCTTTCACAAACGGTCACTGAATTTTCAGATTTTTCTGAAAATAACAAAACGATCACTGAAGTTTCAAAATTTCAGAAACGGTCAATGAAGTTTTAAATTTCTTTCACAAACGGTCACTGAATTTTCAGATTTTTTGGGCGAGTTTGCGGCAATTTTTCGACAACTTCCGACCACCAAAACCACCGATTTCGGATACCGTTGGAAAGCCCACAATGTCATCTTCAATTACTACCAAAAATCTCCTCATAGCTACAAGGGATTCGGCCGGAATAAACTCACGAAGTCGGCAACCGAAAACTGTGAAAATTTGCCCAGATTTTCAATTTTGTTGGTCAGGTTTGCGACATTTTTTAGGCAACTTCCGACCATCAAAATCGTCGATTTCGAATACCGTTGGAAAGCCCACAACCCCAATGTAAATAAATAACATTACTCTTGGAAGGTGGCGGTGGCGGTGGCGTGACAGCCCACA
>CAIGRS010273022.1:0-19738 GCA_903798395.1 Fraxinus floribunda | reverse complement strand
ATAAATCCTGGCTCCGCCCCTGCTACCCAGTACTGTATGGGTAGTCTAGCCTTAGAAAAAAAAGTTCAACTCGAAGTTATAGACGAGTTTGTGTTGAACCTCTAAAAGATGGACGGACATGAAATATGTTGAAAAAATGATAAGTTGGGATTTTAAATATCGAGAAGAGATAGTAACGAAATTGTTAAAGGGCAGTAAAACTCAGGACTGTTCTTGTATTTTAACCAAAATTGTTAAAAGGCAGTAAATTGTTCCTCTCCAAAATTTTCTTTTTTAAAATAGAGTAAAAAACTAATCTGCCTATTATATTTTTAAATAGGCAAAACAAATAATAATGTAAAAATGTAATTAAATATTCGATCCTTATTTTAAAGCACATTAACAATACTTTTGGCTGAAAATTATAATTAAGGACAAGAATTTTTGATAAATGAAATGTTAAAAATAAGAATGTGACGAAGAAAAAGAATAAGGAAATAAATGTGATAATGAAAGGTGGTGCATTTATAAAATATATATGGTGTGAAGTTATTATGTTTATTTAGTTTTAATTTAGTCAGTAACAATGCGGTCTCTGCATGGCTTCCAAGTCTTTTGGCAATGCCGTCCTCCGCCTGGAGACTGGAGTCAATAACGTCGCACAACGTTGAATTATTTTTTGAGAAATTAGTGGCAGTGCATTTATTAGTAGATAAGAATCTGATATCATTATTTCAAATTTAAGTCTCAACTACCCAATTTGTATGTGTAACTGTGTGAGAAGTGTTGAGAGACTGAAGAATGTGAAAGTCTTAAAACCTAGTAGCCTTATAATGCGTCACCTAATAGCCACCCATCCAACGGTGTTGGAGGCGACACGTGGTGACATCATAGGCGTCCAAATAATAAGGGGAAACACGATTTAGCCAACATTCCAAAGAAAACCCGTTTCTGTACCATTTCAGAAAACCAACAGAACTTGGGCTGGACTTCAATACCAGCTGGGCCTAAGTAATTTAGCCCAAAAGCCATAGCATCATTGTGCCATTTAATTCCTTTCATTATGTTTATTTAGTTTTAATTTAGTCAGTAACAATGCGGTCTCTGCATGGCTTCCAAGTCTTTTGGCAATGCCGTCCTCCGCCTGGAGATTGGAGTCAATAACGTCGCACAACGTTGAATTATTTTTTGAGAAATTAGTGGCAGTGCATTTATTAGTAGATAAGAATCTGATATCATTATTTCAAATTTAAGTCTCAACTACCCAATTTGTATGTGTAACTGTGTTTCTGCCTCAACTACCCAAATTTGTATGTGTAACTGTGCTCTGCCGTACTTAATTCGCCTCGGCGTGTATTTAGCTTTTTTACATAAAGGGAATCAGACTCCATCATCAAGAAAGCGATTTTCACATTAATTATTCAGTAAGTCTTTGCATCTCTTCTCTATCATCTGTATATGATTCTATATGGTGTGAATTTCTAATTTTAAATTGCACAAAAGGTGGTTCACTGTGGACAGTTGTTGCGCATTTAAGTTTCTCCTGCCACCTATTTGTCAAAAGTTTTCCTGCTAAGAAGCTTTCTGATGACAAAGTGAATTAAATAAGTAATTTTTTAATGATTGGAATATTGTTTATTGGGTAGATGATATGAGTTAGGTGGGTTTTGATATTCCAGTCGGCATGGAAAAAATTTAGGAGTGGTTCGTTGATTCTTACGTTAATTTTGCGGCATCCTTAAATACAGCAGTTTCTACTTCCCAAGAAAATAAATTTTTTTTTTTAACTCACGTGTGATTATGCCTGTGTAAGCATATCTATGTTACTATGTATCTCTCTCTCTATATAAATATATTTATATTTCTTTTCCTATATTTATCTAAATCTTTTTTTTATGGGTTTTTATTAAAATATTGATTTGTCTACATTTCCACCATTACTGCATTGTTGCATCACCAAATTAAGACTCTTTACCAACCCAACCCACCAACACCATCAAAATTATGAAGGCTAAAGTGATTGTGCCTGAAGTTCACAGTTGGGCAAGGAGAAAAGCGAAAAAAATTAATTGAAAGTACGAATTAGTATTTATGAACCCAGTTTGTATTGTACTATTTTAGTTGCCTGCATTTATTGTGGCGAACCACTCATGAAATCGGTTGTGTATGAAGAATTCTTGCTCTGCTTGCTACTTAAATTTCAGCTTTATCAACTAACTTGTTTATGGGCACTGAAATATTCACTATATAATTTTGTTTCACGGAGTAACTGAGAATTGAGTTTGTGCAGAAAGGTAAAATGAAGAAATTTGCAGTGAAGGTGGAGGAAGGGAAGGAAGGGAGAGATGGACAGCCATCAATTGGTCCGGTTTACAGGAATCTACTGGCAGAACATGCGTTTCCAGCCACTGATCCTGCTTTAGGCACTGCTTGGGAAATGTTCAGGTAACTTAGAATTTCTATTTATATTGAATTTGCAGTAATTGAATTTGTCAAATTACTGAATAATTATGAAATCGGAAACAAAGTTTGTGTTTTGTGTTACGGAATAAATGCTAATTCCTTGTGTTGAAAGTACTGAGACTTTGACTCTGTCCCGAACGGTTAACTAATTATGCCGAAGACCATTCGCATGTCAAGTTAACGTGGAATTTCTGTTTACACATCTCCTTGAACTAAGAACCACATCACCATGGCTCATCACAGTCCCCTCTGATGTTCTCTATCCATCTTCTTTTAACTAGAAAATCCCGTACACATATAATCGAGATCTACACCATCTCCACAGCACTAAACCCGCAGTACCATTGAGGCTCCATCATGGAATGTCCCTCCATCGCAACTAAATTGGACTCACGTCTTCATTCGGGATCTTCCACGTGCATTTCAGGATTCATCTTGTACATCCGCATGTCTGTCTTGGACATGACTTTGTTACCACTTGTAGGGACTTAGAGTTCCACCCTAAAAGGTTAAACGGTTAGGGTAGCCCAATATCTTTATAAATCGAAGACCATCTCTAGTAGATGCTGGACTTTTGTTTGTGCTTGGCCTGTTCACTGAACAAGCTAAGCGTGCCCGTTATTTGTTGTTGCAGGTTTTCACTAGAATAGAGAAAAAGATAACAAGGCGTCAATGCCTCTATTACGCACAAAGCTGGCCTCTTATAAAGTCCTTTATATAGTAGACTATTAAGGTGACTAGATATATTTATGAAGTTTTGAGTTGGAGGACAAGTGTACACATTAGGCTCTAAACAACATTTTGTTTCAACCTTTTGTGTTTTGCATAGGATTAGATGTCCCAACTAGTTTATTATTGATTCTTAGGAGAAAAAATAATTTATTAGCCAATAGATACTGCTGTTAGGTTCATTAATAGCTGAAATTTTTTGATGTGCAGAGCGTCTGTCGAGAAGTATCCAGGAAACAGGATGCTAGGATGGCGTGAAATTATTAATGGGAAGGTACAATAACATCCTACTTATCCTGCGAATGTTGACAAAAATCTGAGCTACTTCATATGTGCAAGAGAAATCACTCTTTGATATATTTTATCTTGTTTTGTGCTATCATCTATAGTGGGGCCCTTATCTCTGGAAATCCTACAAGGAAGTATACGAAGAAGTTTTACATGTTGGTTCTGCATTACGGGCTCATGGGATTGAACCTGTAAGAACATACATCTATGATGTTTGTATTTTAGTTAGTATCTTATATTTTCCGATTATATTTAGTTATATATCTGCACACTTGCTTTAGTGAGAAATATAAATTATTTTAAATTTTTAGGGTGCTCGAGTTGGAATTTATGGATCGAATTGTCCTCAGTGGATTGTGGCCATGGAGGTTAGATTGGATATTGTGATCCATGTTTCCCAAATTTGTTGATAATTCCAGTCTTTCATCATTCTTTCTGTGTTTTCTGAATATTATATGAGAAAGTACTACTCATATTTTGCAGGCGTGCAGTGCTCAAAGTTTAATTTGTGTTCCCCTCTATGATACTCTAGGTGAACTTTCTTGTTTCACTTTACCACATGAATTCCATCGAACGCCCTTTTGTACCTTGAACCTTTTTTTTTTCAGTAATTATCGTGTTTTTTCTCCAAGAGTAATTTGCCAGTATGTAAAAAATGTTTGATTGATCTTTGTTCACTCTTTTTCCTCCTTTGCTATGTCCTGTATGGAATTCAAAAGTATGAAATTACTGCTGCAAGCAAAATATTTAACCTCGTGAATATTTCATGAAGCAGGAGCGGGAGCTGTAAATTACATCATAGATCATGCAGAGGTTGATTTTGTTTTCATCCAAGATAAAAAAGTGAAAGAAGTGAGCATCACAGACTTATATTCCTTTTTCTTTCTTCATTAATTCGGTATAAGTTTGAAAGCACATTCTTGGATGGTTTTCTGAGTAAACAAACTTTTACTTGCAGCTTTTGAGTCCCGAATGCACTCATGCTCGACGGCTTAAATGTAGGTTTAAATCTTAATTAACTGCAGTAGCTTAAAGGCAATTTACTGAGTCTTCTTGTGGTTGCAGTGTTAGTTTGCTTCTCTTCAATGACAGAGGAAGATCAAAATAATGCAGCCTCTATCGGTGTAAAGTCGTACTCTTGGAATGAATTCCTTGAAACGGTAACTTTTTCGTCTTCAAATTTGTACCTTTTCAGTTTGTTTGGTACACTTTGAATCTTCTACCTTTATAAACTGAAGACTGAACAGTTCCGAAAACTGAAAATTTTGCATTCTTTTTAGAACAACGGCATTCCTCTTGGTGAATATCGTATATTTTCATCGTCTCCAAAGTTCACTTCGTTCTGGCAAGTGAAAAGAAATGTGAAAGTGCTGCATTCTGAAACAGTGCCCGGTTTTCTTGATTATAGAAGATACATATAGATATATATTTATATTCACGAGTTCTTTGTATGAGTTATCATATGTAAATATGTTAGCAAGGATCAAAATATACTTGCACTTCACTGATAGTAGGATTCTTGGGTTCATAAATCATCTTTCAGACGAGTGACTATCATTTTAACAGTAAATAATGCACTGACTATTCAATCTTCTTGCAATTTTTATAATATTCTATTAGTTGTTTTTCCATTAATTAAAATCCTGTATATCATTTGCCAGGGAAGGAAGTCTCCATCAGATATTGTGCCGCCACAGCCGTTTAACATATGCACAATTATGTACACCAGCGGCACTAGTGGAGATCCCAAAGGTGTTATATTGACACATGAAAACATTACCACATGCATAATAGGTGTCGATCTTTTCATGGAGCAATTTGAAGACAAGGTAAGATCTGTTTATTGCATTATATTTCCGATTTTCTGACATGTCTGCTAATTTAATTTTTCTTTCCTCCTTCATGGATTGTGTCTGAAGAGGCCTTATAGTACAAAACACCATAATTTGTTAAGCAACCTCTGTGCACCTAATGGCATGTATATGATTCCGACATACTCATGTTATAACTGTCTAAGATCCTTGTGTTTCTATATAACAAGTTCCTTTTTCCTTCATCTTGCAATTCTAATGTCCCTCATTTGAACTCTTAATAGATGACAATCAATGACGTATATATATCGTTTCTACCCCTTGCTCACATTCTGGATCGCATGATTGAAGAATATTTCTTCCACAAGGGTGCGTCAGTTGGCTACTATCACGGGGTAAGTTGTCAGAATTTCTAATACTGGTCTCCTTCGATCTTCATATGATTGTGGAGAGTACAGAAGGGCAGCAGCATATAAAACAAACAATGTATACAAAAGCTATGTTATTTATTTGAAAAAAAAAAAAAGACTGAAGTGATGTTATACTTTTTTGTTGGACCTCATCCTCTGACTTAGTTCCTTGCTATACGTTAAAGGATATAGACGGGTTGAGGGATGATTTGATGGAGTTGAGACCAACATTTTTGGCAGGAGTACCTCGAGTTTTTGAGAGGATACATGAAGGCAAGGAGAAATTTACCCATCTTTAATCATATATTTGGATTGGTTAGAATAAAAGCTGGTGGATAACAATCAATTTCATCTTCTGTCAGGAGTCCTAATAGCACTTCAAGAACTCAATCCACGGCGGAGAAAAATTTTCGACTTGCTCTACAGATAGTAATACCTTGTTTATTTTCAGTATTACTTTTGTATCTATGAAGAATTGTACAACTTGAGAACATCCGCTGATGCTTCTGTTTCTTGATCTCACAATACAGCAAACTATACTGGATGAATTTAGGGTACAAACAGAAAAATGCATCGCCATTGGCAGATCTTCTGGCTTTCAGGAAGGTTGTGTCTATCCTCATAATCTATATGCTTTGATCTTCAGTGCCAAGACATAACTTGACCCTTTATGCCTTAAAATTGAAATTGGACCACAAGTGGCTGACTCTAGTTAGTCTAAAGTTTGTCTAGTTAGTGCATGTTCGGCTAAGCTTAAAAGTTTGCTTGTGAGTTTACTTTTACATAATTTAATAAATTTTAAAATAAATAATATTTTTGGTTAGTCAAAGTCAGAACTAAGTTACTTATTTTGAAATAACCCCCACCTTACTAACAAAATAAGTAGTTTATCTGCTTATAAGAAAAAATATGTATGCAAACATGTTTGGAATTAAAAAAAATAAAAACACTTCAATAATTATGTAACTAAACATGTTATGAGTTTCAACTTCCAACATGGTGTTTGCTAGAATGTTGTAGTTTTTGGCTTTGATACATTAATAATACTAGAGCACTTCTCTATTTGCTGTGTGTAACAAGATAGATTCTTATATTTGATGCAATTGGCTGTTTCAATGAAATGGAACCTACCATGAACCTGAAGCAAAAAAAATTAAAAAGAAGAACCACGAAAAAAAAAAATCCTGCTATCTTTTAGAAAAAATATTTTTGCATAAAAGCAAAAACCCAATTTAATATTTGAATTCTGATAATTTTTTTATTGAATTTCTTTTAGGTCAAGAATAGGTTAGGCGGCAGGATCCGTCTAATAGTTTCTGGTGGTGCACCACTAGGCAGTGAGATTGAAGAATTCCTCCGCGTTACCTCCTGTGCTTTTGTAGTACAAGGATATGGTAATTAATTCTTTCAATTAATATCATTGATTGCTACATATCTTGACTAGGATCTTTGAGCTCAAATTTTGCTAAGTTTATGCGTATCAATAACAAGGCAGCAATTTACGTTTTAAGGCATGTTTGGTATGCACAACCTTACCAAACAAAACGTTGGGGATTCAATTCTTACCTCCGTTTCATGATTTCCATGATTGGTTCTCTCCTTCAGACAAGTGTGAAAGCTTATGTTGCTACTACAAGATACAGAAAGGGAAATATTATTCTTATTAAGAAAGAGGACCGTACGAATTTTAATGTTTTCCTGTAACCAGTTATGTGTTGTTACTTGTTATTGACCGTCCACAGGGTACACTTATATCCTATCACAATGTCGATGATTCAGGGCTTACAGAGAGCTGTGGATTGGCCACTCTTGGCTTCCCCGACGAAATGTGCATGATGGGAACGGTTGGTTCTGCATTTGTATATACAGAGATCCGTCTGGAGGAGGTTCCAGAAATGGGGTATGATCCACTAGGAGATCCACCTCGAGGTGAAGTATGCCTTAAAGGAAGGACAGCATTTGCAGGATACTACAAGAATCCGGAACTGACCAGAGAAGTCCTAAGGGATGGATGGTTTCACACAGGTAGATAGGTTTATGAATTTGTAAATAAGTAAATCTTAAAATTATTATTTTCGAATAAATTTTGTGGACTTCTCTTGAACCTTTCCTCAGGTGACATAGGGGAGATGTTACCAAATGGAGTTGTAAAAATTATTGATAGAAAGAAAAATCTTATTAAACTATCTCAAGGAGAGTACGTTGCACTAGAATATCTGGAAAAAGTTTATGGCATCACCCCGATTGTTGAAGATGTGAGCATCAGTTTCTTCCTGTCAATTTAATTTTTGGTATAGGAATTATATTTCAACCTGCAATCTTTTTCACTTATCTCTAACTATATATGTGATGGTTCCTTTCAGATTTGGGTCTATGGGGACAGCTTCAAGTCGATGCTGGTTGCAGTAGTAGTACCAAATCAAGATAGCACCAAAAAGTGGGCAGAACAGAACGGCCACAAATATTCATTTCTCGAACTATGCTCCCTTAATCTGCTACAAGATTATATCCTCCTTCAGTTGAAGTTGACAGCAGAACGAAACAAGGTCATACCTCATGTACTAGTTTTCAGTATCAATGCCTGAAATTTTGATGTCATTGAGAGTATAAATTTGATTCCACTCAGTACTTATTCTCCTTCAGCATTTTTACTTGTCCATTTCCATTTTCTGATTAATCTGTTATTTCTTTTTAAACCAGCTAAGACGTTTTGAGCACATAAGAGGCGTAATTTTGGAACCTAATCCTCTTGATACCGATAAGGATTTGGTCACTGCAACACTGAAGAAGAAACGAGACAATTTGCTCAAGCGCTATAAGGTAATCCAGCTCTATCCTATTCCGTCTTGGTAGTCATACAATTAATGCTTCATAAAGCAAACACAGGTTGAATTTATTTCATTGTGCAGGTGAAAATTGATGATCTCTACCAAAAGCTAGCTGGAAATAAGTGATGCATAAAGTTTTTTTTTAACATGTGAAGTTTTCATGTAGTTAAGAGAGGGTGTTTGTATTTAGAATTTATAATCCAAGTTAGTGACTGCACCAGCAGCCATAAGTTATTAGCACTATCGAGTATAGTATGCCTCTTTCTGCCTCTAGAGCAAAATGAGTACATTTTGCTAGTCTATTTAATTTGATTGCTGAATATTTTATAATTGACAGTTGTGTGAATTTTATAATTTGCAGAGTATTAATTTTGCCCTTCTTCAAGATTCGCACAAATTTAATTATGATCCGTTTGATTGCAATAGTAAAATTTGGGTGAAAAAAAAAAATGAATTCCAGGGAATTGAATTGCCTAGAATTGTTTTCCTGAGAATTGTCAATTAATTGTGTTTGATTAGTATCATTTTTTACGTGAAAAATATTGAAATTTTGGATCTTTTGATGTTCGTTTGACTTTGTTTTACATAAAAATTGTTTATTAAGGGGATATAATTTGTTACAATTAGAGATATAATTTGTTTCAGTTGCCTTTAAAAAAAAAAAAACTGAAAAATCATTTTCCCACCAAAGTAGGTGACGTGGAGGAAACGAGGGAAAACCAATTCCAAAGAAATTTATTCCTATCAAACAATGTAAAAGATCGAAAATGAAAAATGATTACCAAGTTCCATGGAAAATTGGGGATATCAAACAGGGCCTTAGTGAGCATTGCCATTTAGTGTTGGAGTAGTTGGGTTTGACAGTTTTTTTGGTTTACCCATAGATATAAATAGCGATGGATAATAGAAATTGAAGATGCCAAACTCGAACACACTTTAAAGAGATGACTAACCGTCGTGGCTTGTGTTAGACTCATTTTTATGAACTATTTATGTTCACTCGAACACTTTTATCCTTACATTTCAAGAGATCCACGTGTACTAACTACTTCATCGCTCATTTCTATATATTTATAAACAATTCTTGAACATGGGTAGTGAATACTTCTATAGAAGAAAAAATAATTTTTATTAAGGGAAGGTCTGCAAAAATCTTGATAAATTAATAGATTATACAAATGAACTTTAAATAGTTCAATCCCATGTTCCATAAATCTTTACACATACATCTCACTGCCCTGATGACATGTGAAGCTAAATCTACTCCTGGGATCTGAATTCCAAACCAGAGAGCTCTTCTGTAGTCGAAAATAGATCATACACGGGAGAATACGAATTTGGCACCCTGTCATCATTTGACAAGCCATTACTGTGAAATTCGACAGAAATCAAGCCTTTGTTCATCATTGCTGGCTCAGGAGCCCCTGGAAATATCACAGGTGAACTATTTCTCGTAGCAAGTCCTGAAAAAAATGTTAAGGTTTAAAACCTTACTACCAAAAGCCGAGAGCAATAATAAACAGAAATAAAAAAATCAGAAACAAAGAAGAACACACACAGGCTTGATTTCTGTCTAGTAATCATAAACTTAAGCAAGGAATATTTTCAATCCTTTTCTGACCTCCTGTACCTCAGATGGAAAAGAAGTCATAATGAAAGATCAATCTGCAAAATAATATTATGGAAATGCATCATGGTCACATCTTACAACATTACTAAGGCAAAACGAAAGCCCCAAAAATCATGAAATATGTTAATTATGAAAGACAAACTAAAAATCCTCGAAAAAATGGAGGGGACTCGACTTCAATTGCCTCGAGTTATTTTTTTCTTTTCTTTTCTCACCTTTTTAGTCAAACAATGTTTCATTTGACACAACCTCTTTACATATCCAGAGCACATATCGAAAAAACGTACGATCTTAGAGACTTTCAACTTCTCAAAAAGGGGGAAAGCCTCTTCCAACAAAATGGCTGAAATGATAATGCATAATGCGGGCAAGTACTTCGAAACCAGTATTTTTTCTAAAAATGATTTGATCAAACACTTATCAACCATCATATGATGAGAGCCTTTGATGCCTCAAGAACCCATTTGGTAAGGCGGCTATTACATTATTTGAACTGTATTTTATAGAAGTATGGAAGTGAAAATCTTATATTATACTATCTAGTCCTATCCAATGTTATGAACCAAACAAGTTCCTAGAGCAGAAAACTGTTTAAAGGTTTATCACAAAATATGGCAGATAAATAACAATCGATAAATTTTGAGAGCATTGATGATGATACCTTGGAAGATTATCACAAGACAAAAGAGAATTGTGATGATCATGGCCGGTATGGTGCTGCAAGATGATGGTGATGATGATGACGATTTGGCTGCTTTCATCTTCTTCAATGCTTTCATCCGTTCAATTCTTTCACGCTTCTTTGTGGCAAGCACAGAAATCTCTTTCACCAGCCTCATATCAACAGCATCCAAGGTAGGACCATTAGGAGGCCGTGGAGGCTTGGGAGCCTTTTTAGATTTTCCAATCTTTGGCCGCTCTTTTTCATGTCTCTTCTCCACAACCGGCATAAGATCTTGATTTTGTAGTCCACCCTGACTCTTTTCTATCAACAACCTTACACCTTCATGCGACTCCTCACCCGGTTCTCCCAAAATGGCCTTTGATTTAAGGCTAGCCTCAACCTCAGACGATCCATTAAATCCCAATGAACTACTACCAATCTTCTTCAACAATTCTTTAGCTTGTTTCTTGCCCAATACAGAGTCAGTTCCGGCATCATCTTCACTACTCGTCCCACCACTCTCAATATCAACAACTATTCCCTTTTCTTTAGAGTTATTATATTCCATATCCTACACGATATTATTCTCTTGCTAAATTTTCCAATCTTCCCGATTTTGGTTTCCTTAATTTCTACAACGTTTTGATATTGCAGATGATCAATATCAGTTCAAATAAATTTATAAAACACTGCAACACTAAAATCAAACTAAAGGTTTCAACTTTTGTTTCTTAGATCAAGAAATCCTTTCATTGACCAGAACAATAGACCCACAAATCTCAAATTTGACCCAGTAAACCCTCATAAATTCCAACAAATAATACGATAATCCTGTAATTGAAAGAGCATTGAGAAATCAGAATTAATAAAAACTAACTTTTTACCTTAAAATTTTGCATTCTTATCCAGCTTCGTTCTAGAGAAATAAAAAGTACAAAATAAGGAAAACAGGGATTTATTTACAATATCAAGATGCGTACCAATATCATTGTGGAAATAAGAAGAAACTCAGAATCTGAAGGTAGAGAGATCATCGGCGAGAAGGGTATAGATAGGCATCAAGAGTTTCTAGAAAGGTTTTATTCCCAAATTACACCGAATTTTGAGCTTCCTTATTAATCGAAGAAAACAAAGGATGGTACGATGTGGCTCGGACAGCGCCGCTTCGTACAACGTGTCCACCATATTCCACAAGGTGACATAATAGAGCCTGCTGCTTTTTCCACCTGTCCAACACTTTTTTTTTTTTTTGCTTTAGAGACGTAAAAATTTACGCGTTTTGACTCTTTCTTTTATATTTTTTTTGGGGTAAAAACTTATTAATCATGTTTGATGCACATTATTGAAAGGGAATGCTTTTTAAATAGTAATTGGATGAAAAATATGTAGTTAGCAAATAAAGAAAAGTTTTGAATTTACGTGTAATATTATTTTGAAGAATGTGTAACTAAAAATAAGTTAAAAAACAAGGTCATAAGAAGATATTTCTTCCAAATTCCCATCAGTCCATAACAAAAGTTACATAGAGTTTATTACTACATTGTCCATGACTAGGTTTTCTTGAGAAGTTTGTGGCCAATTCTGTAAGAAGCATATGCATCAATACAAGCATACTCAATCTGCTGAATGCTAAGAACTCTAGCTTCCCAATCACTTCTACAAACATGAATAGGCTTCGCCATAGGAAGTTCTACAACAACATCAGCAAGCTTTTTCAAGCCAGGTTTCTCATAGAATAGGATCGGCCAACGCTCCATGGCCAATGCTTGAATGTCAGCAGTTGTAGTGCAGGTCAACCCATACTCACTATCAAGCTTAAAAACATCATCTCCCACCTCGACTCCCACAAAAGTATTGTTGGGATCACTCAGAAAGTTCTTTATGGACTGAGGAATATAATCCATGTAGAAGAGTTGAATGATTAAGCATTTTTCATCAACACACAGCTGAAGTGTGGCAGTTTTGTTGCTCGCTAATGGGATCAAGTTAGGCCTCCATTCACAGTCGAGCCCGACAATTATTTGTTGTCCATAGTACATTGATCGGATTTCTAGTACCCAGTTATCGACAATGGCGGCCTTGTCGGCAACTGTTGCTTCAATTACTGCTCCAGAAAAAGAAACCTGATACTTCGAAGCCATTTTTGGTGTAAATTCCTTGTCAATTATGCACATTTATATAGGGGTTATTTCAGCTTTTCATGGTAGCCCAGGAGTGTGAATTTTGTAGGAATATGAAGAGGCATTTGGCTTTTACATTTTCCAACGCCGTTACATTTATTTGTCTTCCTGGAAAGGAAACAAATGTTGGGAAGATGCAACAGAAAATTTGCAGTGTTTGACTTGTGATATTCTATCCAGAAATACTGATTACAAAGACTTCGAGAACTTGTTGTCCCTTTCAAATCGACTACTACAATGACCTATATTCCTAGTTGGATGATTACACGACCAATGTGAATAATCCCTCTTTAGGTCGTTGAATCTACGAGTATTTTCTATGCAAAAATACCTCTTGTACAATCATTAGAGGACTATAAATTTTACAGTCCTCTAATGACTGTAAGTGTAGCATTGTTCTTTTCTATGATACCAATTGTTGCAGATATTAAGGTAGAAAATAACTTAAAATTAACCAGTTTGGAACAGAAAATTTGCTGTCAGAAGACATTGGGAACTAAGAAGTGGGAAACGTTATAAGGCACTTGGAAGAACTTACTTTGAAACCAGTTTTCAATAAGCGGTTTAAACTATTATAAGCCCATAAATCAAGCATTGGTTTAACGATTTGGAACACAGTCATAGTAGTTACAATATATGCCAAATTTCAAAATCGACTTTGTAGCGACCTACATATATTTAGTGTTACAAACCATCTAACACTGCATAGAAACACGCATCAAATTCATTTTTATGAGTAAGGGAAATAGAATCTAGCAAGAACATATTTTAAACATAATTGGCACCAAACAATATCCATTGAAGTACTTAAATTTGAAAACCAAAAATCTCCACAACATCATTATATCTTGAAGAACAGAGACTTGAGAACATCCATCTAAAACCTACATCTCTTTCAACAAAATGTGAGCAATTCTGTAAGATGCATAAGCATCAACACAAGCACACTCAACCATATCCTTGTCAAGAACCCTAAATTCCCAGTCAGAATTCCAAATTTTCTTGCTGTTTCTTCTCATTCCCAACCCTGCAACACCATATGCCAAAGCCTTTAAACTAGGCCTTCCTTTATAGCTTATGGGAAACCATGTCTTCACCAATGAACGTAAATCAAGGGATTGACAAAAACTTATCCCATATTCATTCCTTAATTTCCTCGCATTTTCTTGAATTTGAACTCCAACGAAAGTAGTATTAGAGTCGGACAACAAATTCCGAATGGACTGGGGAATATTGTACATGTATGATAGTTGGAGTATAAGACACTTTGTCTCAACACATAGTTGTATGAGTGCGACTTTGTTGCTCATTGACTCAATTGGATGATGATTATATTTGCAGTCGAATCCGAATATGATCTTTGGGCCAATGGACTTGGACCTGATGTTTTGCACCCAATCATCAGCCACTGAAGCTCTATGTGTGACTGTTGTTTCTATTGTGTTACCGCAGAATTCGACCAAATGTGTTACTGACGAATGATTCATTTTTCTCTTGTGAAGTAAGCTCGATTGGAGAAGTTCTTAATGTGATCGTTAATTGGCTTGGATGAAATTTTCGGTCTACTTCAAGTTAAATTATAGATACGAATGCAGAAGATCAAGAGAGTGCCTCTATGAATTCTGGTCGGAGTAGCATTAAAATAAAAAGGGCATATTTAGTACGTTGAATGAATTGCAATAGAATTTTCTGCCAAAATTAACGGTAGCATCTGTTTGGTCTATCGATTTTTTTATTTTATTTTTTTCATTGTCCAACAAAAACTGTCAGATGTCTTCTGTATTAATTCTGGCAGCATATTTCTTGTACAAATAGCAGATCTCATCGCAATAATTCAATATTCTACGGGCCATGCATGAACTTAGAAGATAATAAGAGTCACGTTTATTATTTATTTAATTATGTTATTATGGAGGCATTAATTTCCCAATAATCATTTTAATTTTCGAATCAATTTATTGATATTAACTACTTACAAGCTTATAAATAGCATTATATTGTTTATTAAATTTCTGCCTTCTACATTCTGTTGATCGATTTCTAAACAAATAATGTGGTCAATGGATCTCGACTTCACTCACATGTAACTAAGCTCCTACACTCTCGGACAAACCACCAGTAACACGTAGCCTTATTCGATGGTGGGGAGGCTTCCATAATGTGCACTCTAACGTCAAGTCAATCATAGTATATTTGGATGTGAGACGTTCTGAAGATGTGAGCCACAATAATGTTTGGGTACAAGGATTTTATAAGATAACAAAATGAGACGGCGATCACTTTATAACCTAGGCTTGACCTTTGAAAAGTAGACCGACAAGTTAATCGTTTAGACGTTTGCTGCAGAGATGTCACATCAATCAATCATAGAAAGATATTTGTACGGAATATCTCTTGTAAGAGGTAAAGTGAGAGATGTCTTCTCTCAATAAAGAGATTAATTGCCTCGAATTCACTCTACGGTAAGTTATAGGACATTGCCTAGGCCACGAAGGGTAGTTTTTTACGTGGCACATCACTTCGATTACCTTAGTTATGGCATCAGCTAGGCCAAGTAATATTGATATGGAGTTTGAGCCTAGTTGAACTTGCTAGTTAGCTGCCACGAACGAAAAATTATATCTCTATTGTTACAAACATATGACTCGTGGAAAAATAAAGAAATAGATTGAACAAAATATATATTTAGCCTTTCAATTGAGGGGAAAAAGTGATATTATATATAACATATTTAAATAAAAATAAGTCTTATTTAAGTCTTATTTGGAGTCTCAATAGAAGTGTAACAGTAAGGATATGCCATTTTCATTTTTATTTTTGTTAATGTAAACATTTTAAACAATTAATTTATGATGAGAAGCTAAATTCTTTTATAAAAAAAATATTTATCATTAATTATTGTAAATTTTTTCCAATAATTTAAAAGAATGTAGATTCAAAAAAGGAAAGGGAATTTATATTCAAGCAATATCGAAGGGGGAAATAATTATCATAATAAAGTGAATAACTTTAGGAGCAAGTCTGTTGTAAGTAAAATTCTATAAGCTTAGCCAAACATGATACTACTCCTCTACGTCGTATTGATACGACGTCGTCTTGGTACGACTCTCTCCACCATTACACGCAACCACAGAGGGCATTTCTTCTCCGGCGTCCGTCGCCGCGACCGTCAAGGCCGTCACGAGCGCCACCGGAACCACTATGAACACAGTCATCAGTGCAATTTTAAAGACTCGCAGATGACTGCATAGGTTGCCACCTTGACGGCAGTTGTACTGATTTCTTGCCTCTATCGAAACACACGAGACAGTTTTCTAACGCCGGTGCAGTTTTAATTAATTAAACTAATCAACGTTTTCGATTTACTTCCTGATGGCATTTTTCAAATTCGCGATTTTCCCTTAAAGTTTGCTCGCTCCCTTCCATTTCCTGTTGTTAAAAAAGATCTAGTCGTGATTGCATTTGTCAAATTTCTGATAATTGTCAACTCACATTGATTATCAGTGTGGAATCATGTTGTATTAACTGACCTTTACTCAGTTAATAATGTTCACTAAAATTGAAATGTTTTAAGGAGAGCTATACTTGCCATTGTTTAAGCTCTCTTTTTATTTTTTAGATTTTTCCACCATTCCCAAGTCCGGAAAAGGTAGAGGGTTGTTTCCAGCTTATGACTTTGTCAAATCTTATAACATGATTTTTACACCTTTTTCTTCCCATTTTGCAGCAAGTTATTTCTTATCTGTTGCTTTCTTGAAGTATCTTGCCATATAAAAGTGGAGATTGTGACTTAGGAACCTAATTCTCTACACATAATTGGGATGTGCTTCTGACTTTGGTTCTTGTAAATCATGCTAACGAGAATTTTAATTTGTTAGAAGTATCCGCAAATGGACTGAAGTCCCTGATAATTTCAAGTCCTCCATTGCATCTGCTTCTCATGCTGTGTCTTCAAGTACCAAGATGTCACAGTATATAGAGCGTGACAGGAGCAATAAGACCATCGTACTTGATAAAACGGTCAATGCCATTCGATATATACCACCTTATATCATTGATGAGAGTTCGAAAATGTGACAAGCAGTGGAAGGAGCCTGAGGAGTATGCACTTTATGAACGAGAAGTATAAAAGCTGGAGCAGCAACAAGTGTCACTATTGTGCAGCTTCAGCCTGAGCAATCCTTTCAGATACCTCAGCAGTTCTCATCTGCAGACTGCAATAGTTGGTCATCATTTGACTACTTTCTGTTATCTTCTAAACAGATTGACTCGTATAAAGAAATTAAGTTTGATTTCGTTCTCTTTAGATCATGTGACAGTTCATTGCATTATAAATATTTTAATTAAAAGCATAGGCGCCATGCTACAAGCAACTGATGTGAGTTGTGGGACAGCAATGGTCTGGAAGTTGCTTAGTGTAGGACAAGTGCCTGATTTTTATGTATGTTGGATTTCCAGGGACTTAATCATGCCATGAGCAGATAACAAGAAACCCAGTAGTTGCACCAGAAAGTCAATGGTATTGATTTCCCATTGCTTTTTCTTTGATTTTGGTGATTGGATTAGACTATTGAAAGCGAACTTTCTTTGGTTTCAAGTTTTGGTAGTTCAATTATCTGCCTTTGGGCATGTTTGGCAAGCCGTGCTGGATAGATCCATATAGTACAATGAACAAAATTTTAGCTTCACTTTGTTCCTTAATACCGTGCATTAATGTCTAGTTTACCATACCAAATATGCTGTCTTGGTTAGGTTTGATTGTTTTAAAGAATCTCAGCTGTACATGCAGTTCTTTCTTTTTCTGCGTACGAGGGGGACACATTGTAATGTCTTTCAGACTAAAAGAAGAGCAAGTCAAGAACAATAGCCATGGAAATACTTTGCAAGTCTTGATTCGAAGTCAAGCCTATGACCTTGAGTTCTCTGTTTATGTATTTATCCTCTGCCTATCCTTTTTAGTGTCTTCGCGATGAAAATTGTTGCTACTCCACCAAATATATTTTTTTACAGAGGATGAGGCCGATTAAATGTTTGTTCCAGGAGTGACATTTTTTGGCTTATAAGTTTATATCCATTTATAGGGTTATGCCTGGAAAATCGATGTTTGATCTTTGAAAATAAAACTTGATTGTGAGCAAATGTAAGTTATGGTATCAGTATACAGCAATTTGTCTTTAACAATATACATACAGGATTATATAGTGAAAGAAACTTATATTTGACTTCCAGCATGTTTACTTTGGTAGCGATGCTGCTTATAGAATGCATTTGGAATCGCAATATTGAACTGTCCCTCAACCACCCTTTGTTGGTAGGGGTTATGACTGAATCCATAACACCCTAATATATACGTAAATTGAAGGGTGAGTATGCTGCAAGATGTGCAATCTCATATATATCGAATTCGTGAACTCCAAGATCGTACATATAATAAGCAGCTCGATTGAGTCTCGAGGGCTGTACAACGAGAAATATGAAGCTACGTGTATTTAAGGGTCAAGTCAGATTGACTTGATCCATTGCCACCCTTGGTTGAGGAGTACTTGAAATGACATTGAAGTAACCCAAACCTTGTTCAAGACTTTCAAATGGTCTCTTAGCCTTCGAACATGTTTTTGCCCCTTGGACTGAACATGCCTTTATTACGTCCTATAAGAAGAACAATGCTACTTTGCCAAAAGAATCTGGTCTGATGTAGTGACGAAGACAACGTGGCGAGAGGCGATTGGATGTGAAAGCTAACTGTGTTTAAAATAATTCAATGATGAAATGTCATGTAAAATTATATTTATCATTATGTCAAACTTTTTGTTGAATAAGCCCCTCATTGCCCACCAAACTTTAATTTCTCTCAAAACAATATAATACCGCATGCAATTCACTTGTAACTTGTTCGGTTGGACAATTCCTACATAGTAAAGGTGTAAAAATGTCGAGTTAGAACAACATCGACTATGAAGGGACCAATTAGGATATGTATCTGGTATTAAGATCAATCATGACACATGTACAATTTATTTCACAATTTGATTTACACTCTATCATGTGACATGTTCTATACCATTGATTTTGAAGACACGCATCACAGCATTGCACAGATTCCCTCCACATTGAAAGTAATGTCATTGAGAATGTACAACAAAGAGGGCATCTAGCATACTCTCTTTTTGGTTCTATGGTCTCTTATGACAATTGGAGGAATAAATTCAGAAATTGCTAAATTTAAACCTTCATCTCGTTTCGGAGGTCTGTAACGGAGCTCCACAACCGTAACAACTATGAATTACATAAGAAGAAACTTCAAACACGTTCTCTTCCTTCTTCTTCTTTGTTTCCTTGTTCTCTGGGAGAACTGCAGCTGAAGCTTCTAGAGAGCTATGGCGTTCGAGGAAAATGTCGTCGCGGCTCAGGGCGGCGGTCCAGCTTCATCGGGCTCGGGTTTGGGTTCGTAAAACTGCGTGTATTAACAGATGATGGAAGTGGGTTTTAAAGTTGAGAGTTTAGTGACAGTGGGGTTGAGGGGAGAGAATGAAGATAGGGAAGACGGGGGTTCGGTCGCCAACGCCATGGATTATTATGCTGAGGGAGAAGAATATGAGTCCAGGAGGTGGAATAGAATACATTTTGATTTTTGAATAGAATACAAGTCAGACGCACGTGCAATGCACGTGCCATAGTATAGTTGGCTATATGATAGCGTAAATATATAAAAAAAAATTATTTGTCTTAAACATTAGTTACATTAAATTTAAAACA
>CAIGRS010273007.1:0-15762 GCA_903798395.1 Fraxinus floribunda | reverse complement strand
CTCTTTTATATATTGTAAGGATAAGGATAAGGATATTACTCGTAAATAAAAAAAAAATTCATTCTTTTTAAGCGACGCATTCTTCGTCAATTTATTATTTTAAAATACATTCTTAAAAAATATTTAAGTAGGTTGAAACAACCCCTTAACAAACAAGGATATTAATCTTTTGTCGCAAAAAGATGAACGAGAAATTAACTTGTTCTTGTGCTACATTAATATATTTTTAACATATATAGTATAGCTCAACTCAATAAAGGAAAATTGCTGTGAAGTATTTTTCGAAAAATGAGATCAAGTTTATATAATTCAGAAAAACACACCGCATCTCTTTTTTTCCTTTTTACGGGGTTTATGTAATTCAACGAATTTTTAGTTCAAGACGCGACTGATCTCAGTTTGAATAGATAAGCGTCGTTCTTCCCCATCTGCAAACAACAGCTTCTCTACTGTGTTCAGCTTAAATTCCAAGTGTTTTTCACTATGCAAACTCTAACCCGCAGATCGGCGGCGTATTTTAGCCCCGCCCGTCATTTTGTACACACCTCCACAGCTCCATTAATCAGAGAAACCGGTCTCTATGGATTCGACCACTTGAAAACTCCCAAAGGGTTTCAACGAATGGTCGACGATGCTATTGAGCGGTAACACAATTGAAAAAAATGTTTTTTTACGGTTTTAAGATTTGGATAAATTTGTAACATTGTTTTCAATTTTTATTTTTTATGCTTACTAGGTCTAATGAACTCGTAAATTTTATTGCTGGAATGCCTTCAGGTCCAGAAATTATCGATGCCATGGATGAAATATCCAATGCAGTATGTTGTCTTTCTCTTTTGTTCTGGCTTTAAGCTTTCACGATGGATCATAACATACTCACATCTGACTAATGAATTAAGTTATATAATATTACTTAATCTTATTGAACATTCACAGTAGAATAAATATTTTTTTATTAGAAAGTCCGAAAGAGGGAATATAATACTATTCCCATTCTGGACTAGTGGCAATTGCAAGTACTTCGCACAGCACTACGTGCTTGTGTGTTGACCAGACAAACTAGACGAGAGAGATAGACATGTTAGAATATTGGTAATGGTCCAAATTGTAACTATGACAATCCCACACCCCTACAATAGAGCTGCTCGAGCAAGACATTCTTGAATTTCCATAAATGGCTGAACTTTCAGTGCTAAGAAATGATGGAAGTGTTTGATTATTGGTAGGTTTGCACAGTTATTGACTCTGCAGAGTTGTGTAGGCACACACATCCTGCTAGGTGAGTGCTGTTGCATTGGTGTGAAATACTTGCATTTGCAACTTTTAGGTCATTACTATATTATTTTTTTTTTCAGGGAATTTGTCGAGGAGGCAAGCAATGCGTCACTCCGTATAAATGAATATCTACATGTGAGGTGACCACTGACAAGTGGTTTCTTAATCCATTATCTACTTAGTTACTATTGGCAATTACGCCTATGTTTGACACCCATTTTGGGAGAAAAATTGATTTTTGAATAGTGATTGATGGAAGAATGCGTGGTTAAAAAGTAAGGAGAATTTTTGGGTTTATGTGTAATATTATTTTATTGATAGAATGTGTGTTTGAAATGAAGAAAGAGAAAAAGAATGAGAATGATAATGGGAAAAAAATGGGTGTCAAACATAGGCTACATATCATTTTCAGTGAATTATCTTTTGTACCTATGGTTCAGAAAACACAGAATGAGAATATATACATACTCTGATATAAAATTCTTTAACTCTCTAGATCAAAGAGAACCTATGGTGATTGCTCTGGGATCTAAAATTGTTTTATGCTGAAGTCAACCGTAGATAAATATGACCCAAAGTGTATGGGAATACCTTTGGACCTTGGAAGTCATCTTCTAATTGGTTTGAAAAAAGATAATCGCCTTAGTTTTGAACTCTCTATAGATAGTGGAATGACATTAAGTTTTTTCCCCTTTCTAAACCATGCTTGAGAAAGCTATAAGATAAGAAAGTTTGTTTTGTAAAAACAGGACCTGGTTCCTTATTATATTGCCTATAAGTATGTTGCTTCTGGTTTGCAGTATCTTAATTCGAATTTCACTTTGTATAATGCGGTTGTAAAAGCTGAGAAGGATCACCATTTGCTTACTGAAGAAGCTCAAAGAGCAGCCCGTTATCTACGTATTGACTTGGAGAAGGGTGGCATTCATCTCAGCCCTGGTAATGATTGTTTTTCCAACTAGTTGAATAATCTTTTTCTCTTGCACTTTGTTAAAGATCCCTTCTTTTGTTGACAGAAAAATTGGATCGAGTTAATCAATTAAACATAGACATTGTTCGGCTGTGCAGGGAGTATGTTCCTAATATCTTTACTTTTTTGCTTTCCTAGTTTTATGCTGCTAATGCAAGTTATTAAAGGAACTAATTAAGGCTGCACTTTCATGAAGTTCATGTTTCGCCCATGTATATACATGAATGAGAGGATGAACCATAGATTATTGTACTTAGATGGTTGAATATTTGAATCACAAGGATATTTAGCTTTTAAACATCCCAAAGTAATGAAATAATACGGAAGAATTGTTAGAAGTACCATCATCTTGCTTTAGTAATATTAGAATTCTTTCTCTGGTTACATTATGTTATTTTGCTTTATTTTTGCTGTATTGTCTTCTATATTTTGTTCAAAAAGAACGGATTTGAACTCAAGCAGTTGATAGCTGCCTTCCCATATAATCAAACTTCACAGTTCCTGAACTCACTAAATCCTTGCTTGCTGCCAACAAGGAAGAGCTCACTTCTATATCTTTGATTTTCCTTTATTAAAATTCTAGTTGAAACCTATCATTTATCTCATTGTTCCTTCAATAATCCGTTCTTGACGTCTCTGGAAGATTCCTATAAATATCTGTAGTCATGTTCTACTTACATGAGCAGTATCAATAAACCCTAGATGCTTGAAAAATTCTGGATAGTGGAGTAGTTTTTTGAAACTCAAGACTTTAGTAATTTTATCCAAAGCATTCGTTAGTGCATGTATCTCGACTAGGTTTAGAAATCATGGTATTCTAACACTGAGATTTAGGAGCTACAATGCATGTCTGAACCCTCCTTTTGGTTCTTTGTTTATTGGTTATTCTGTATCTAATTTGTGACGGTGAGGAAACATTTCGCTGGTTTAATAAGTATCTTCACATTTATGTAAAATCATGGTATGTTGACAATGAGATTTAGAAGCTGCAATCCATGTTCTACTTTTCCCTTTTGGTTCACTTGTTCTACTATCTATGCATTTAGTTACAGAGTGGAAAATTTAAGTGGTTCAATAGGTTCCTTTCTCATTTGTGTGCCTGCAACTGATGATGTTATTTGCGGGTCACATATTGATGACGAACATAATTGAACAAGAACAAGAGTGAGAAAGAAAGAGGATAAGAGAGTTGAGAAAGAGGGAGAGAATAGAGAGGATTTAGGAGGAGAATATTAAATTTGTATCATATCAAAGTTGTTAGTATTACAATGCATAAACCCTTTTTTATAGAGTCCAAACAAATCTAATTTGAGAAGGAAACAAAGTAAATGAATCCTAATTTACTCAAACTAGAAAACCTATCAAACAATATCCTATTTTAGTCAAACTAGGAAACTATAATAAACTAAAATAATATTAAACTATCTTTATTCCGATCATTTTTCCCAGCTGAGATATTTTGACTCTGACTAGATAAACTGCGACTTCATGATCCTAGGAGGCCCATATTTTGTTTTGACCAAGTGTTGGTACTGAACTCTGACATCAACATATGGCTGAACTCATAACAAGGAAGCGATCATTCTTATGAATCAAATACCGACAGCAAACTCTGAAATGTAGCTTAAGGTGCAATCCATCCACAAAAAATCAATTGGATCCACATAATGAGGAGAACAAATGACAATCATAATAGACTAACCCGCATAATCAAATGATTGCAACAACGATGACTTGAATATGTCTCTCTAAGGAAACAATTCTGCTATATTGAAAACATAACGTTCATTCAAGCGATGGCCAATCAAATACATTAATTTTAAGTGAGTATTTCATAAAAATATCTTTACATGTTTCGAAAAACGTGTCAAAGAAACACGTAACAAGACATAAAGTTTAACGTAAAAGCATCCATGCCAAAACTGTACATCAAAAGCAATCTTATAACTTTTATTATTCAAATAAGTTTTTACGTTTTATCTTGATAGGAAAATTAGAAAAATGAATAATAGAGGTCAAAGCTAAAATAATATGACGGTAATTAGTCGGCAACAATCGAATTTCAATAGAAAAAGTATGTGATCAAATAGTGACCTTGGAAGACAATGTGGCAACTTGGGAGTATCATGCAATTGAGTTAATGCACTATAAAGTCGATGTTAAAGTCACGAAAAGGAGTCGACAAGGACAATTTTGGCACGAAGTCAGGGACAATTTTGGCTTAGGTGGCAACGACATCAGTAATTCTCCAATTATGTGAGTGTTGAGTGTATTGACTACAGGTGATCACAAAAAGGCTCAGAAAACTCAACATCTTTGCAAAGGGAGGAGACAACTTCACTATAATTATCAAAACAAACTCATAAACTCTATTGCACAGACACTTCAATTAAGATGGTGTGTCCGTGTCGGATCCCGACATTTTCCAACACTTTATCATAGTCGTTTTTCTTTCTTTATCTGAAATATTATATATTTTTAATTCAAATTTATTATTAAATAACAAATAAATAATCATATTTAAAAGATTTCAACAAAAAAATTAATAACAAGTATAAAATTGATTTTTTAACTAATAAATCAAGAATTTTAAAGAATTGAATTAACGTGTCGTATTAGTACTTCTTTAAACAATAAATGTTGTGTCAGACACATGTCCGTGTCTGTGCATCATAGCTTGTAAAGTTTTTATAGATTTTGATAATGTTTGATCTTGATAGTTCACTTTCAAAAAGTCTTTCTACAACATTCATTTCAACAAAAAAAAACCTCCTTATTTTCTTCCACACTATGCGAAGGAGAGTAAGCAAGTCTGGAAAGAGATTGTCACTTTTTTCTAATATATGGGTCATAATTATCTCCAGAGATGTAATACTGCCTAAATAAGTTTTTCTTAGGATTAAAAGAAAATGTTGGAACATGTTAATTATCATTTGGTCACAATCTAGATCAACATGATGATACAATACCCCATATTAGCCATAGTTTCAAGTATTCTAACTCTCTTAGCATATAATTTGGTGGAGTTGTTAATGGTAATACAAATGTTGATATAATTAATAGAAAGATATCATGCATTATCTTGTCACTATATAGGGTATCGGGTAAGTAATTCAGAATATTTCACTCAGGTAAGAAGCAACTGCTACCAGTATTGCAACATGTGGATGCGTTAATAGCTTATTGGAGACTAATGCTTTGGTAAGTAAAGAAAGAGATCTAATCATGGAAACAACCGGTGATTGGTCTACTTGTGAGAACAAATACATAATTCGTTCAAGTAAAAGTGGAGTGAAGGCCAAAGAAGATATTTTTCATTCGTCAACGATTGGTCTCCTAACTTTTGATGGGTAAACCACAACACATTTTTTTTGTTTTTTGAATTTTTTTTATTTTTTTATTTTTTAATAAGACGTCAATCACTTGGATGAAAATTAAAGTTCCAGTAAAACAAAATTGATACTTGACCAAGAATCAAAACGGAGCAACCCAATGTATAAACTATTGTAAATCATGCGCAATCCACCCATGTTAGAATTGGATGCTCCGTCGTTGGTAAAGGAAGCGATAGAAAAATTGAAAGCACAAGCTAGTGAGAACGTTCAACTAAATCAGATATTGGAGGATCCGTGCTTGCTACAAAACTCGTAGATATTATCACATTACTTCTATTTATTTATTACTTTTTGACATTTTTTATATTTTTTGTATTTTTTTCCGGTGAAAACTAATAGCAATAATGAAAGAACTAATCTAACTTAAACTTTTGCTTTCTAGTGGACAATCACGATGACAGCAAAAAAGAAAAGGAAAAAAAGATTTTTTTTTGGATGAACAGTATCGATGAACGATATTATATTTTTGCATATTTGATTTTCTTGTTGATTGTTGTTGTCCTTTTACTTTTCTTTCGTTTGAATATGATCTATTATTGAAATTTTTAGTGTTGCAAAGGGAAAAACTGTTGGTTGAGGGTGGTTATGGATGTGGAGGATGGTAGAGGAAGTTATGATTGAAATAAACTCTAGAACACCCATCAAAACTTCTCAAAAATTATTTGGCCAAAGGAAAACGACTTGCTCTGATATCAAATTTATAACGAACATAATCAAACAAAAACAAGATTGATAAAGAGGAAGAGTGAGGAGAAAGAAGAGAAGATGGAGAGAAAGAGAGAAGAGGGAGAGAATATTAAGTTTATTTTATATCAAAGTTGTTAGTATTATAATGCATAAGCCCTCTCTATATAGACTCTAAACAAATCTAATCAAATTAGAAAACCTATCAAACAATATCCTAATTTTAGTCAAACTAGGAAATTGTCATAAACTAATATAATATTAAGCCACTGATTGATGGATATTATTTTGAGAAAATGGAGTTTTGAATAGTGATTTTTTGAAGAATGTGTGGTTAAAAAGTAGGAAAAAGTTTTGGGTTTACGATCAAAATATTTTAGTGTAAATTTGTGGTTGAAAATGAGTATGAGAATTAAAGAGTATTGAAATAATGGTTGTTAAACAAGGGCTAAACTATCTTTATTCCTTCTAACATATATTTATATTAGATCTGTATGTAATGAAGGAGCTTTACCAGCTACCTGAGGTGATTGTGCGATTCAAATTTTAGGGGAGTTAATTATGTCTATTATATCTTTAACTTTGGAAGGCATTTGATTGGCTAATTGGTTGTGAAATTATTTTGCATGCACTTTTTCTTCTGATCAGGTTCAATGAAAATATTATCGCGGACCCAGGTCACGTGGATATATTTCCAGGGTCACGTGTACCCAAAAATTTGCACCATCTCGCCAAGCCCATCTACCGTCCTTCAGGGCAATTAAGGGTATCAACAGTGCTGGATGGTAACAAAAAAGAGAGAGGGTTTCGTTTGGTGACAGAGCCAGATGCTCTGTGTTCTATTTTGCAGTTAGCTTCGGATGCTGAGGTAGCTTCTTGTAAGACTTAGATGTTATTTCTCGAATAGAAAATGTTGCCTTTGAAATTTGATCTTGTGTTTTCCTTTGGAGCAAGTAGAGTTTTTGACATATTTCACTTTCTATACCAAAATATTGGTCAATAAGAGTAAATGTCACACAATCTCACTTTGTGACTTGATATAAATTGCTTGGAGATGGAGTTTGGTTGCAAGGATTTTAACAATTCTTTGTTGGTCTACATCAGTATTGATTACACTTCCTCTGCGTCTTTCTACAAGTGAACGCTCCTATTTCCTTTTTTAATGTCCACGAAAAACCTTTTCCTGTGGTATTTACTTCCGTAAGTACTTTTACTTAAAAAGTATATTGTGCTACGAATTAGGATTCTTGGCCTTTATTCTTGAGATTGAAGTGAAAAATTACAGAAAACTTTTTAACTCTTGTCTAAAACTTTGTGCCAATTCAAATTTAGACAGCAGTGTGTTGTAACATGATCAGCAGATTTCTTTGGCAGGCTGAATTTTATTCTCTCTAGTTGAGAAAAGTAGCAAATTTGATTTTTCAAAAGATTTCTTTTTGTGTTTTTATATTAATCTTATCCAGGTTAGAAAGCTGGCTTATGTCAGAGGAAATTCTGTGCCTCGAGCAAACTTGGTGGTTCTTGATAAGCTTATTGCAGCTCGTCACGAGTTTGCCGAGGTTAGTATGCCACGTGTCTTCAAAAGAAATTAATATTCGGATTTAGTATTCTTGTTCTTATCATGGAGTACATTAATGGAGATGATATGTTTAATTATGTGCAGAGTGGTTTGATATAATTTACTTTGACTAGGATGAAACTGACTTTCCAATAATCCTTTTACATAACAAATAGAATGATTCATTCAATTGTATGAATTTTTAATGATGCATTATAATCAGTCAGATTATAAATATAAGTACAAGCAAGAGGCAAAGGATCCAACACCTTGCATTTCATACTTCAAATGTTGATTTCTTTACAAGTGACAACAGTTGTACACACACTTACTCTAGGTCCCTAAATTGAACCACAAATGTAGAGAACGCCACCTCTAATCAAATATGGTTCAACATTTCCATTTCATGGACTTGAATAACAACAATGAAGCAGAAAATATGGCTGCTGTAATTTTTACAGACCACTTAATAATCTCTTCAAGAAAACAGCATGTTCTGATAATAATCGACCTGAAAGATTGCTGTGATGTGAATCAAAATTGAATTATATCTTGTTCTATGTCCTTTGTCTCCATGTCATAGGTTATGGTGTACAAGTTCAATTTTAAATATTCACTATTTTAAATTTCTCTATTTCCTTTAGTAAGAACAGTTTTTTTATTCACTATTCTTTTCTTGCACGTCTTTACTTGTTATTACTATTAACTTGTCATGTAAAATCCTGAACTCATTGTCATTCTCAAAACCCTGTAATATGATCACTGGGACCCGTGGGGACCATGCACAACTTTCTTGAACTTGTGTACACTCAATGCACGAAGAGAATAGATCTCGAACTTCCTTGATATAGTATTGCCAACTTTTAATGTGCTATGTAGTTCATCTGTGCAGATTGTGGGGTATAAATCTTATGCTGAATTTGCTTTGAAAGATAATATGGCTTCATCACCCGAAGTTGTGCTTCCCTTTCTGCATGATATGAGCAAAATGGTCAGGCCCAAGGCTGAGGAGGTATGATATTAAGTGAAGTGTAAGGTTGGGAAATGAAATATTGGTAACCTATCTATTTCTGCAACAGGCTCTATTATGTTTGTTCACAGCTTTGTGGTACTATCACTGTAGGAGTTCAAAAAAATATTGGATTTTAAGAGAGAAAAAAGTGGTCAATTAGACGAAGGGTTAGAGCCATGGGATGAGGTTTACTTCACGAGATTGATGAAGTCTTCTGCCCATAATTTCAACAACTCGGTAAATTTGCACATCCAGTACTTCGTTTCTTGTTGAGCTTGGTTGTGATGGTACTGACACACATGCACGCACACGCGCATGCGCACACATGATGCATTGTTATTAATTTGAATATTTTTTTGTAGTCAATAATTATTTACAATTTCGACTTTCTGCTTGATTATATATAGTGCTTTGGAGTCATCGATTGTCTCATTGATAGAGTATAACATAATTTTGTAACTCAATGAAGGATTATGAAATCCGGTTATATGCTTGTTTCTCCAAGAATTAAACCTATATGCGGAAGAATACTTGTGTTATCCTGGTACTCAATCAATGGAGGCTCCCGCATTTTCTGTATTGCGCTGATTTCATTCTGTCCTTCTCTTTCTCTTCTTTCTGCATCCAGAAAAAGGAGGGCATATAATAATTTCAATTGAGGCCATTACTTCTCACTCATTTGGCATTGGATACAACTGAAACTTGTGAAATATTCGTAAAGAAAGTCAAACCAAAGGCAACAAGGAGAAAATTATGAACCACTTACTTTGAGTCTTCCAGAATCTTTGAACTGGCCGCCTGAGGCCCCGGAAACTAATTTGGTTAACTTGGCACATAATGATTGCCAAGATAACAGAGAGAGCCATCATTATTCAATTGAATCAATTCCATAACCTATTGTCTCTCTTAAGTTAGTTGACTGACAATCCCTCATCTGAGGGGAGGGACTTAAAAAGATGCATTTAGAGATTGAGCATAGCAAGCTGAAGGCCTTAGACAGCCTCCACTCATATCAGACCCTAAACCCTTAGGGCCATAACATTAAGTCCAATAGAAATCCCAAGAATAAAACCCCCAACAAATCAGTGACATACATCTCGCATGAACAGCAAACCAAAGAGTCCCGTAATCCAGGAAGGTCCCGGAGGAAGGGGAAGCGAGCAGGTCCTGGTTTGTGTTAGTGTACCCTATGTGAAGAAAGCCTACACTGCTACACAGGTGGAAGGGAAATGATTTCTACAACTCAAGGTTAGAACCTTGAGGTTATTCTCTCCATTTTTCCAGAAGTCAAGGGCAGTTTCAGACTAATTTCCTCGAGTAGTCATTACCCTAGCTCACTGCTCATCTCATCACTTGGCTCCAGGGACAAAAGAAGCATCTTAGCAATGATAAAAGGACATCCAGAATAGACTGGAATTTGTTCTCTTTGTTTCCAGGAATTTAAATTATGAACTCATGCACATCTTCACTTTATTAAAAGGCAATTATCAAATCGAGATACATTTTTCTGTCAGAAACTTGCTCTTATTGAGAATCCTCATTTCTATTTTGGCTGTATAATTTTTTTATTTCCTTCAGTCTTTTTAAGATTTATTAATAATAACTACTGTGCAAATTTTGCAGGTTGTGGCTTCATACTTTTCTTTGCCACAATGTATTGAGGGCTTAAAAATGTTGGCTGAGTCCTTGTTTCAGGTGAAGTGTCATGAGACTCCTCTTGCCCCTGGTGAATCATGGCATCCAGATGTGCTCAAATTATCTCTACATCATCCTGATGAGGTGTGTACGTGAGAGTTTTTGCTTTAAGTTATGGAAACTACCCTGTCCCCTACCGATTCTATAGGGAAGAGAAAAAAAGAGGACTGTGCTATCGTTATTTACATGGAATATTTGCATGCTTTAGGATGCTTTCATTAATATCACATATGTATCTTAAGGAATTCAACTGTGAATCTTGTAAATAATGAAGTTCTGAGATCCATTAACCACACTCTTTTCTTGGAGAGTGGTTGGGATTTATATTTGGAGTGTTAAAGGCAAATGCCTGCCAGCTTCACTAATTGCTTTATATTATAGTTTTAGAGCTTGCAAGTGAGTGTAATTTATTTGTCTTTTTTCATGTGCTTTTTTGCTGATTGCATCACACGCATGCAGAATGAAGAGAGTAGTCTAATCTTTCCTAGTGGGTAAATCTTTATTGAGTAATTTGGTTGAGAATGGACAAGTAAAACCAAGTCCAGAACTACTGCTCGTTTATCTTATGTATACTATTTCCCAAAACTGCAGTATTAACCTTTTTCATCTTTCATTATGGGGTTATCACTTATAAGAATTTTGAAGCAGCAAATATTTTAGCTGCAATCGTGTTTAATAACAATTATAGCCAGTTTGGACATTAGTGCACATCAGAACTTACATCAACTAATTTTGAACATTGTCCTTTGAACTGTTTCATTATATCCCATGATGCAGGGTGATTTGGGATACTTGTACCTTGATTTGAAATCAAGAGAGCATAAGCATCCTATTTTTGCACATTTTGCTATCAAGGGAGGGCGTCGAATCTCAGAAACAGAGTACCAATTGCCAGTACGAGAAAAGATTTCTGCCTGTTCCTTTTTCTTGTGCTTCCTTATGGTAAAGATTTCTACTTAATGAAATGCAGATTGTAGCCCTTGTTTGCAACTTCTCAGGCTCAAATTGCACATCAGTGATGCTTCACCATTCGGATGTAGAAACACTCTTTCACGAGTTTGGACACGCTCTTCATTCATTGCTTTCAAGAACGGTAAAATGCTAAACTAATCATGGACGTTGCCATTATTTGAATGGCCATGATGTAAATTTCTCCAAATGAATTCCGTTTCAGGATTACCAACATTTTTCAGGGACCAGGGTGGTCCTTGATTTTGCTGAAACGCCTTCAAACCTCTTTGAGTGAGTACTGTTGACTCTACATGCTTAAAAATGCTGCATAAATTATAAGAATAAAAGAATATGACTCAGATTGTTTTCTCTTTGTGCTTAGTATTGTTCTCAAGTAACATGGTCTCGTGGTTAGTCAAAGCAGTAACAGAAGAAGAAAAAATGCACGCTATTCTTTTATATTGCCCTCATCAATTTTCACACCCCAAACTGGTGCAAAAAATTAAAGTCATACCTTAAAGTATTAATGTGATTTTTCTTCCTGGTCACGGACAGGTACTATTCATGGGATTATCATTTCTTGAGGAAATTTGCTAAGCATTATTCAACAGGCGATCCAATACCTGAAGAATTGGTAAATTCAATGCTAGGAGCGAAAAATATGTTTGCTGCAATTGAGTTGCAACGCCAGGTTTGCTGTCCAAGAGAACACACATTAAATACGTTTTATAAGCGTTCTCTACTTTAATAATAAATGGCTCAACTCAATGTGGATCTTAAATGCTTTTTTTCCCTACCTCTTTTATCAGATCTTTTATGCCTTGGTTGACCAATCGCTTCATGGAGCACAACTATCCTCGACGAGGGACACATCATCTATAGTTGCAGACTTGAGAAGAGAACATACCTGTTGGAAGTACGTAGAAGGAAGTCAGGAACACACTGGCACTCCCGATTCAGCCATCTTGTTACTTACGGAGCAGGTATGGATATTTGCGTATGTCTAACTCCAAAATATCTAGTAAATATTGATTTATCTAAAATACCTTTGTAGATGAGGAAAAAGGAAAATAAATTGACAGTATGAAAATATATTGAAACTAAAAATAATTACTTAAAGAGGCAAGAGTACCTTGTTAACCCCATGCGTTAAATGTCTATGCAATTTTGCTTGCCAATAGGTTTACTGATTTCTCTTGATCTCTTTTCATATATCTAATTCACTTTGATACGCCATCATGTTAAGAAAATAATTATATGCTTTACAAGGAAGCATTGTCATGTTAACATGTGATTGTCCAATCTGATTGATAATTTATTGAAATTTACGGGGGATGTTGGTTCGATTCTCCTGCTCATATATGCAGGTTACTATAGCTACTTGTATGCAAAATGCTTTGCTGCAACACTATGGCAAAAACTATGTCAACAAGATCCATTATCGCTAGCCACAGGATCTTCTCTTAGAACAAAGTTCTTACAGCATGGTGGAGCCAAAGATCCAGCTGATATATTGAATGATCTCGTAGGAAGTGGTGCAATAAGAAATCAGAATGGCGGTATTATTCCTGACATTACAAGCCTCGCCGAAGAGATGAAGCTTTGAACTCTTAGCTAATAAAGTTGCCCAATTCAGCAAGGAGGAGAGACAAGAAATAGCTTGTGTTGAATGGTTCATAGCTTACATCAAGGTAACAGGGGAACATTGCTATTTGGAGTCGCGTCAATTTGATTACAAGTTTCATTGCCTGGCAAAACTGGGCATGACTTTTAGGGGCGGGGGGAATTTTATGACGTGTTTGGTGAGATTGGCTTAGACAACATTGAACAGAGTTAAGGAAGGAAAGAAAAACTGAAAAATATTGTCCGTGGTTATCATCTAATACTGCATTTCAAATATTTACTTGTTTCCTAATAGAGCAGCTTAGAAAATCTTATATGCATTCTTTAGACTGAGTCGTGTTGTAGCATTAGTTTGGGTAAAATTTTATCATCATGTTGTAATAGTTATTATTCTATAACCTCCCAAGTATTTTTAACTCTTACAGTTGAATAGATATACCATCTTTATATTTGTGACTAGTTTTTTAATTTCAAGTGAATACTTGATCTGATAGCTGCAGCATACGTTGTTTTACCTCTTCTATGCTAAATCTGGCTAAGGTCTTTGGCGAGGAAGTCAGTGACCTAAATGAGGGTGAAACAGACAAATTATGTTGTGGACGCTCGAAAAAAAATAAAGTTGTATATTTGGTAGATTGTAGTACACATTATATGGTATGCATGGGTGGATCTACAGTGGGATAGTGGGGTTCGCTGCCTCCACACTAAATTTGAAATTCAAGATTTTGCAATAGATTTTTGAAAATCAAAGTCCTTAGAATTTTCAATTTTGCCCCTATAATTAAACTTTTGTGAAATTTGTCCCCATAACTTTACTCTATGGGCTCTGCTCCTGAATTGGTATGTATAGTCAAATAATGAGTCTTCAACAAAAGAATTGCGATGGTAGTTGATAGATTTTTGGACTTTATTAAAATAATTATATCAATATCCAAATCAAACAATGAAAGCAAACAATGTTCAAAATTAAACAAACAATGTTCAATTTTTTTTTTTAACTAGGCGGGGCGGGTCTCGCCCCACCCCGCGACCCGAGGCGGGCGGCATTTTTCGCTCCATTCGGGGTGGGGCCCCGTCGAAGCGGGTTTTTTGCTCTCTCTATGAGTGTGAAACAGACAAATCATGTTGTGGATGCTTGAAAAAAATGAAGTTACATATTTGGTAGATTGTAGTACACATTATATGGTATGCATGGGCATGGGCGGATCTACAGTGGGGCGGTGGGGTCCGCTGCCTCCCCACTAAATTTGAAATTCAAGATTTTGCAATAGATTTTTCAAGTTTTTTTTTTTTTTAAAGTCCTTATAATTTTCAATTTTGCCCCTACAATTAAAATTTTGTGAAATTTGCCCCCATAACGCTACTCTCTTGGCTTTGCTCCTGAATTGGTATGTATAGTCAAATAATGAGTCTTCAACAAAAGAACTTCGATAGTAGTTGATAGATTTTTGGACTTTAATCAATTCAAGGAACTTGAAGCTATTGTGCAAACTTATTGGAGGTTGGTTTTTTGTTCAAATGCATATTTACCTTGAAACCTAACTTTTGGCATTATTTCATGGGTGGATATCCTAGTTTTTAGATATGCATTTAAGTTAAAAGTGTTATAGTATATATTGAAGATAATTACGTGTGTTCACCTATATTTTTATTTTAAACCTTTAGCCGTTCTTCATGGCTTGAACGCTTTTTCTTTATTCCTGATTGATCCTTGATAAGAAGATTTTCCTGACCCGTCAATTTGGAATCGAATGAGTTTTTGCCAATCTATCTTATTTTACCCTCAAATTCGATTATTGGGAAAAAAAAAATCAATAAACTACAAAAAATAAAGTAGCTGATTCAGTTTAATTTCCTTGATTATGCCAGCTATGTTCTTTCTCTACTTAATATTTATGTTTCTTCAAAGGCAACAAATATACTATCCAAATCTCGACGACGAATTGATTTGTGTCCTATTGAGGTTCATCTTGAAGGAAATGAACCTCATTTATGAATTTAAAGTTTTTAGATTTAAATTTAAGTTACACGTATAAGTGTTTGTTTTTCATTTAAAAATATAATATTTGATGTGTACGTATTTTCTATGACATAACACGAAGTCGTATTTGATTGGGCTATATTTTTCATGGAAAATGGAAATTAAATTTCATTTCCACCTTTTACATATTTGATTGACTATATTTTCCATGTAATTGGTTTTCCACATTTTCTTGATTTTTAAGGAAAATTTTTTCCTATGGGTTTGGTGGAAAAAAACTTTTCTAAGAAACTTTTTTTTTTTTTTGGATAATGGAAACAAATTTTACCCCTTTAATGGACAATTTTCATGAAAAGCAAAGATAAACGAACACCAAAAGATTCAAAATTTCAATATTTTTCAAGTGAAAAATTAGACCAATCAAATACAATTAATTGACAATTCTCACTAAAACAAGTTTTAGGCAATTCAATTCCCTTAAATTCATTTTCTTTCCACCCAATTCCATTCTTCCAATCAAATGAACCCGAAGTGATCGGTGAACTTGGAATTGGATTATAAAAAATTGGTGTGATAGCTGTAAACCAAAATTGATTTTGATGAGAAGGCCAGTAGAGA
>CAIGRS010272985.1:0-13355 GCA_903798395.1 Fraxinus floribunda | reverse complement strand
TGAATACCATCATTTCAATTAAAATACGGTGCAATGCTTTCAAAATGTAAATCGTGTCAGTCTAGGGTCTAGGTGATAGGGTATGTTCAGTCCTTAACTATGTGCACACGACACCAAAGTACATAAAATTTTAGGAGCGCGATAGTGTCCATATCTTCATCCTGGATGATATTCAGACTGTCCAATGAAGAAAAAAATTGCTATTATTTTGTGTGACTTGTCAATTCAACCCGTCAGCAATCACATGTATGCTGCGTTTGGTAGGGATTAAAATCTAATTACAATTAAAAATATGGTCGTTATTGGATCCAACTCGTCTAATAAAAATCAATAATAACGACTAATTTTTCAATTTTAATCCATACCGAACGGACCAGTAATCTTTTTGCTTATTCAATTTTTTTAGTCAGGGTCATGTACAATTAGAAAGGGTCCCAATGTCAATTTGATTCCAACTCAATTATTTAATTTGTATTTCTCTCTTCCCAATAAATTACACTCACACGGCATAAATTGTTGATATTGATATTTACACACCATAGGTCAGTGACGTCTCATTTTGTTTGTGTCAACAAACAAATTTGATGACATTGTAAGTGGTGATCTTACACCATTATACCAAAATAAATTGAAAAACGTTGTGACATATCTATAAAAATTAAAAGAAACACCAAGAATATTTGATCAACAGGATCAAGAATCGTTACACAATGAAAAAAGTTAACTTAATTTTAATTATAAATGGAAATTCCCTAAGAAAGAATATAGCTTAATTTTGTGGGACTTGTCAATTTTATCCACCAGCAATTCAATATTTTAGAGTGTGTTTGAGCCACATTATTTTGGAAAGAATATATTCTGAAATAGTAAATTGATGGAGAATGTATGGTTGAAAAAAAAAAGTTATTAATGTGAATGAAAATATTATTTTATTTAAAAATACGTGGTTAAAAATGTGTAGAAGAATGATAATAAAATTTTTAATGTGACTCAAACACGTGGCTTAATTCAAAATAATGAAAACATTTGTTACTAAAGTTAATATTCTAAACTACCCAAAATTCTAATTCTTCTAACTTAATGTGGTCTTATCCAAAATAACTTTTTTTTTTTTTTTTGAGCCAAATACTTGTAATTAATTACAAACTCATTTTATCAAAATCTAATTATTTGATCCAAAAAATATAAGAATTTAAATATATTTCACATTAGTCCCACAACTTTTCAAAATTATGAAAATGTGCCATAATAATTTTGGGATGTAACACGAACAACTTCAGCCATTACAAATTAACTAGAAATAGTATGCAAGCGAACAATGTTGGCGATCCCCCCCCCCCCCCCCCCCCCAACGCTACCCCCCCTAGCTCCGTCCCTGTTCAGAGGTACACATCAAACCCAACTTCATGACCTGAATAATCTCATTTTCGGCAAATCCTCTCGACCTTCTGTTGAAACAATTCAATGCAAAACCCCTCTCGACCAAAACTTCTAACATATTCACACAAAATCACTATCTCATTTGTCGATGGACTTTCCACCGGCTTCCTCCCTGAAACTAACTCCAGCAGAATAACCCCAAGACTGTAAACGTTACATTTTTCGCTGAGGTTTCGAATTACCAGCACCACTGCTGGTCCCTGGAAAATTAACTCATACAGGTTTCCATTCAAGACATTCAGATAAAATTAACTGCATACTAGATGACCAATAATAACCTTGAAAAGCAACTCGATTGGGGTTGAAGATTCGCCAAATGCTCGAACTCGTCTTGGTTCCTGATTCTTCCCAGAGTCTCGAAAAGCATTCTCGGAGGAGCTTATTTCAATGGAATATGAAGAGACTTCAATTTAGGGGTTTTGAACTTGATTAAGGGGCTTGTTTGCTGGAGTAAATTTAGATACCTAGCCCTTATTTGAAATCCATTTTTAGTAGAAATAGTTTTTGGAATAGTGATTGATATAAGAAATGTGTGGTGAAAAAGTGTTGAAATTTTTTTGATTTATGTGTAATATTATTTTATTAGGAGAATGTGTGGTTGAAATAAAAAATGAGAGTGAGAATGANGAAATTTTTTTGATTTATGTGTAATATTATTTTATTAGGAGAATGTGTGGTTGAAATAAAAAATGAGAGTGAGAATGAAAAATTAATGGATGTCAAATAGTGCCATAATTGATTGATTAGGTTTGGGAGTTAAGTAGTTTTTCATTTTTCTTATTTTACTATAAAATATTAGTATTCATGGTAAAAAAATGTAATATTGAAAATTTTATTAAAATTTATTTATGTATGAATAATTCTGTTTGTATAACTTTGGGTTACAACAATGAATGACCTAAGGAGGATGGGGTCGAAACCTAATTTAGGATGGCACAACCCATCAAAACTGGCCCATGTTGAAGGACTAGATAGACTAGGCCTAGGCCTAAAGGAAAATGTGCCTTAGCCCAGGAAAAAAATGTTAACACTAACCTAACTCATTAATGCTAATATTAAAGGTCTTGATGGCCATAGAAAATAGAGAATTTGAGTAATTTATAAATTTATCTATTAGGATTTGTTATTTCTCTAAGTTTTGTTGATTTGGAATTGTTTCATGACAATAGTGTTTTACACGTTTATCTAGTCTTCTAAAATCAAACAATATTGAATTAATTGGCGGATATCTATAAAATTTGTGTATATATTCTATTTGTATGTAAAAACCCCAACTTTGAGGTGAATTAAGAAGAAGTCAATTGATGATTGAGCAATGAGTGAAATTGGGGATCAATCGAAAGCATGGAAATGTTGGAAGCAATTGAAAGAAGAGGGACTACAAAATATGGAGCTAATGAACTAAGAGCCCATTTGGTAGAGATTAAAATCGGAATAAATTGAAAAACTAGCATTTATTGTTGACTTTTATTAGACAAATGAGATCCAATAACAGTTATATTTTTAATTTTTATTGAATTTTAAGTTATGGCGAACAAGCCCTTTTTAAGAATTCACACTAATAGAGAAAAAAATCCCCTAACTTCGCTAGCCAATTTTTTTTTTTTACGCACCATAGAGAGCCGGTAACAATTCAATTGTTATAAAACTTATTGATTCGAACAACTCACTGTAAATTCGTTATTTACTTTAAAAACTAGACGTTGATAGATTTTAAAATAATATATCATATTGATAACATATTTTGTGTTCGCGCGCGTGTGCGCCCACACACACACATTAATTGTGTTGTGTCAAAAAACAATAATAGAGGTTCAGTGAACAATCGAGAAAAAAAAATTGATTGGTGAAAAATGTGCGCGCGCGACACACACACACACACACACACACACCCCGCGCGCGCGCACACTATATATACACACACACACACAGTCAAAAAACAATAATAGAAGTTGAGTAAACAATTGGGGAAAAAAAATTGATTGGTGAAAAAGTATTTCATACTTCTTGTAGGGTAATTTATTAGAAAAGTATAATAGCTCTTGACTTGTGACAAACCAACTTTTTCAAATTAATGTTAGCAATTTTCAAAATGATTTCCTTAAATTTCAAGGCCTTTAACACCGACTAATCAATCGCATTCAATCCTTGTACCCACCCTCTTAAACTATATAGATAAGAAAAAACGATCCATCAATCATTTTCAACGAGTAGTGCAGGTGGTCATAATCTTAATTAAAAGGATTAATACACTAATACCAATCTAATTTCAACTCATTTAGGTGATAATTATATCTCCATGTACTATAAATTAATCGTCAAATTCTAACTTAGCGCCTCATCTTTTAAAACTCATTTTTTTTTAACTCTTTTTCAATCATGTTCTCACAATAAAATAATTTTTTTTACATAATTTCAAAATATTTTCATGCTCTTTAGCCATAAATTCTTCAAATAAATCATATTTTACACAATCTATTTTCAAAAAAATGGACTCTAGTATGCCCCAGCCCATCCGCGTATTTTTTGTTTTTTTGTTTTATGCCTTATAACTTTTTCTCAACTAGGCTTGGGCATTAGCAGATAAAGTATTGGGTTAAGTCTCTCAATGAGCGCAACCCTTCGTGTTTAGTTGCTGTCATTGAGTTTGAAACCCTGAACATACTGTCGATGATAAGTCGGAGGAAGGTGAGGATGACGTCAAGTCATTATGTCCCTTATACTCTAGCGACACACGTACTACAATGATCGGGACAGAGGGTCACAATCTCACAAGGGTGAGCTAACCCCTAAAACCCATCGTCAGTTCGAAATGCAGGTTGCAACTCACTTGCTTGAAACCGAAATCTTTAGTAATCATCGGGGCCTTAAAGTTATTTCTTTTAAAAACTACGATAAAACTCAAAGTTCTAGAAAAATAAAAACTTTTAAGAACCATGTTTGATAAACTAATTACTAAAACTAAATCTTTACTTAAGTTTATTTTTAAGTCGAGGAACATGCTCAGTATAAATTCACATAATAACTGCATCAGCATCTGCCATTTTTCTTGTCAACTCGAACTCCTATATTCCATGTGAGGACTGCAAGCTCATTACCAATTGTGAGAAATCAAGTTTTCAACACCTAACCCTTATTTATGGGCAATGGCAGCTAAAATTTCGCGTGCATGAAAGCATTCTACTAACTACATAATAATTTTAATAAAATCGAGAAGATAGTCTTGATAGTTGAAATGGGGATATAAAATTTCTCTACAATTAATATTATCTCTGACTTTCTAGAACCTTGATTACTGCAACTTCCAAGAATACGTATGCAACAATAATACGATAAGAAATTAAGGGCGTGTTCGGTTGAAAGTAAAATCGGAGTAAAATTGAAAAATTAGTCGTTATTGTTGACTTTTATTAGACGAGTGAGACTCAATAACGACCATATTTTCAATTTTAATTGAATTTTAAGCAAGACCGAACACGCCCTAAGTATTTTTCATTGATAAATTTTGAATAGTCCGTATAAATATATTATTTAGACGATAGTTATCTAAACTCTAAATGAATAGCGTTACTCGTAGTCTACATAATAATTATCTTACACGATTAACATTTAGGTAATAATACAAAGCTTTGAAATTTATTCCGCATTTTTTTTTCATTTTATCGAACATGTATTATTTTTATACCTCTTTCCTTTTTTAATAATCAAACTCAATAATCTTTAAAACCTCATTTACTAAACTCGAATGGGCCAATCGAACTGAGAAAATTGTGAATCGAACCCTAGTCCAGTGTGAGTAGCATATTAGGACCTCTAAGGCAATGAACCGTCGTTGAACTGGATGAAATGACATTTTTCACGTCAAATCCATGAACTAAGCAAATCGAATATTCTTTGGAAAGAAAAATTGACACAAGTTGGAGGCTCGATCATGACCTTTAGGAAGTTGAAATGAGCACACACCAATAATATACCATATCATAGCTTATAAATGATAATATACAACTTCTATTAAACAATTTACGAAATAATTTTATAATATAAGTATATTTTACAATGAAAAATTAAAAGATATTCATTGTTTTTATCAACAACAAACCATTTAAAAATTCTATTTTATTTTCAAAAGGCCAAAAGACATCTAAATAATTTAGAAGCTTCAGTAATATTTTCTTTTGAAAAAAAAATTGAATGTATACATCTACCATTTGAATGTATACGTGTCCCACCAGTCCGACCAAGACCATTGACCCAATGATCCAGTAATTTGACTATTCAAGATTTGAGTCAGATTTAATAACTATGCTCAAAACAATCACGTTACTAATAGTAAAATCTTGATTAGTTACTAATAGATAATTAGGAATTACTCGACGGTGTTAAGATTTCTTTTTTATTTTATCTTTATTTGTATTGTGCTGGTTAAGCCCATATTGTAAATTGTTTCTTATTTTGATTATTCCAGTTATTTATGTTGGGAATTAAGCCAAAAAAATTTATTTGTCCACAAGATTATTATTGTTCAGAGAAAAATAGCATAAAATTATAAATATAAAAATAAAGTGTGAGGGCCGTGATGACAGTCCAACCCAATACGTAAGACGATGGTGAAAATGGCGTTTGGCCCAATTGCTATTGCCCAATAATGTTAATTGAAGTAACCCAGTGAAGTCCAAGCCCAATAATCAGTCCAGTAAGAATCGTGTTTAGTAAATGCGACTTTGGTTGTTTTACCCTAGAACTAAAAGTGCTAGTTTCTGTGGACCGTTGGATCATATGCTGCCCTATTTCTATATATTCTTGTGGTTTGATTGAAACCGTATGGTCTTCTGTCATTTTGAGTATTCTTCTATTCGAGCGTTTTCTAGAGTATTCCGTCTTCTCTTTCATCTCCTCTTTTGATTTTGAATTACTTTTAAATCCATTTTGAGAGTGGTTTTCTAGGTAAAATCCAATGAGAGAGTATATTGTTTGTTGGTAACGGTGAGCTCTTATGGTCCATAGAAGAAGCTGCACAATTTATGTGATTGTGAGGGTTCTTGGGTGAATATGGGTTTACCGTGTTGATACAAAAGGGTACAATATTTCTAAACCTTCGATCGTTGATATCTTGGTGTCTAGTGGTTTGGATATTAGGATCGAGTTGATCTATTGTTTTTTACATCTAATTTGTATAATAGTAGTATCAGAGCTATTCGATCGACGTTTGAGCACGGGAAAATTAATTTTTAATGTTCTATCGCTTGGAAATCGAGAAACCCTAGATCTGGATTTGTTTCGATTTGGGGCTTATACTTACAGATCTGTACTTTGGTTGTGGAAATTGATACGATGTTCGTAATTCTTTGGTTTGACCTGAAAAAGGAATCCTAAATTTGGGTATTTCTTTGGTTTTGATCTTTGTGTTGGTAATCTGGTAGAACACCATATCCTTGCCGTGACAACAGATTCTTCCTATTGCACTGTATTTAGCCTGTTGGTTGTTAATCTTTATCCACCTATCTGGTTTGTGATTCTAAAACTATATACCCCATTCCTAGATCTGCGTATCCTTATATGTGTCATTATTTTATCTTTTATTTTCAAGTTATAGTTGAATACTTGATTGTGACAAGTTAATCAGTTTGTGTATTTACCCTGATGTTCGAATTGAGCCTTGATAGGAGAACTTGTGTCTTACGGAATTCTGGTAAATTTGATCATTTTGGGGTGACTACAGTTAGTTCCCTTATTTGTTCTTGAATTATTGTTTAAGCTCAATTCTTGTTTTGATATCTTGAATCTTTATTGTGTTATCTTTGGAGTATTTTTTGTCATTGAAAATAACCGTATATATTTTCTTGGTTGGTGCTTATTTTTTGTGATCTAGAATCTTATTTTTGTGAAGGTCAAAATCTCATGTTTCAAAAGTTTATCAGGCGTCTAGTTTTAAATTTTTTGAAATAATTTATGTCATTTCTTAATAATAAAACATAACAAATACTACTTTTAAAATTGGTGGTTTTTATGGAAAATGGGATTTTCCCATTTGACAACAAAAAATAAGAGGTATCTTACTTCAACAAAAAGTTTCTAAAGCAATAACACAAGAATTTCCTAAAACTATGACATGCGATTAGAAGGATGAAGCTGATGAACTTGCTTATGCCTATATTATTTTGCATTTATCTAATCAAGTTTTGAGAAAAGTATGAAAACAAGATTCTGCTATGGCTCTATGGGAAGAATTAGAGAAGCTTTACCTAGTTAAATATTTGCCCAACAAATTGTTTCTATTAGACTCGACTAAGGATTTGGATGATAATCTTGACATCTTTAATAAGTTGGTTCAAGATATCACCAATATGGTGATAAAGTCTCTGATGAATATAAGGTCGTTCTGTTACTTAATGCTATTCTTGAAACTTATAAGGAGGTCAAAGCTGCCTTAAAATATGGTAGAGACATCCTTACATCTGATATATTTATAAACTCTTTAAGGAGTAAGGAACTTGAACTCAAAAGTGATAGTGTAATGGTGGGCGTAAAAACCTATTTGTTAGGAGAATGACCCAGAGCAGATTTAGTGGTAATCAAGAAAATTTTAGTAATTAGGGAAACAATTATAGAAAGAAATTTAAAAGTAGGGGAAAGTCTAAGCCAATGACAAGAAATAAAAAATGTTATGGGGTGGGAAGACTGGACATTTTATTAGAGATTGTTATAAGAAGAAAATGAACAAAAACAAAAAGATATTGATGAAGGAAATGTAGTACTATTTTAGTATGTAGTTATTGAATAGACACTTGATCCTAACTCTGTTGATGTTGTTGATGAAGGAAATCATATCCAAGAATGGATCTTGGACTCTGGTTGTACCTTCCACATGACCCAAAAAAAGAATCTGGTTAGAATGTTTCAAGAAAATAAATGGTGGAGAAGTAGTGATGGGGAATAACATTGCTTGCAGAGTTGAAGGGACTGGGAATGTAACATTGAAATTTGATAATGGATATATCTATACCCTTGAAAGGGTAAGATATGGGTATAGATATGTTCTTGAATTAAACATAAACCTAATTTCGATAGGGAATTTGGATGATATAGGTATATAAGGTAAGATTGGAGATGGCCTATTAAAGTTGGTAAAAGGATCTCTTGTTATGTTTAAAGGGGTTAAAAGAAATGGGATTTATGTGGTCAAGGCTAGTACAGTGGTTGATCACATTGTTGAGTCTTCTATTGGTGAACTTGATACCACTCTAAAATGGCACAGAAGATTAGCTCATGTGTATGAAAAATGCATGCATATCCTTTATAAGAAAAAGGTATTTGGAAAGGACTCTATATCTAATGTTCCCTTTTGTGAAATTGCACTTTAGGCAAACATCATAGACTGCATCTTAACACTGGGAAGCATAAGACTACATCTATCCTTGAATACATACACTCAGTTTCTATGGGGACCTTCATCCTCTATCACTCAAGGAGTAAATAGATATTTCTTGTCCTTGATTGATGATTACTCTAAAAAGGTTTGTGTTTATTTGTTGAAACATAAATCAGAAACCTTTGAGAAATTTAAAACTCAGAATATTATGATAGAAAATCAAATTGGGAAGAAAATTAAGATACTTAGGACTTACAATGGTCTAGAGTTTTGCAATACTGAGCTTGATCAGTTTTGTAATGAAAACAGGGATTAAAAGACATAAAGACTACTCCATATACTGCTTAGCAAAATGGAGTTGCAGAGAGGATGAATAGGATCCTGTTATATAAGGTTAGATGCATGCTTGTTGGTTCAGGTGTTCCTAATATCTTATGGGGTGAAGTTTTGATGACAGCTTCATATATTGTTAATAGAACTCTTTCAAATGCTCTGAGTGATAAAAACGCCTGAAGAGAAATGGATTGGAATTATTCTAGATTATTCCCATCTGAAAAATTTTGGATGTAATTGCCTATTCCCATCAGAATATAGGAAAATTAGACTCTAAGGCTCAAAAATGTGTTTTTTGGTATATCCTGATGAGGTTAAAGAGCAAGACTACGAAATAAAGAGTCTAAAGGTTTTAAGATGATCACAAGTAAGAATGTTATTTTTGATGATATGATCTTGTTGAAAAAGAAAAGGTGGAGAAAGAGGCTAAAAATCCTTCTAAACCTCAAGATGTTGAAAAAGAGGGTAATGTTCAAGAAGGCGTAGAAGAACAATTTGGTGATGTAAGTGATTACTAATTAACTTGAGACAGAGTTAGGAAAGAGATAAGAGAGCCTATTAGATATAGGGACTACATTTATCTTCTCGTTCTTTCTTATCAAAACCTAGTTTTCAAAGAACCAAAATTTTATGAAGAGACATTGTGAAGCCAACAATCTGGGAACTGGTAGGCTGCTATGATAGATTAAATGGACTCCTTAATGAAAAATAGAACATGGACTTTAGTTCATAAACCTGTAGGTAAGGCACTTGTTGATTACAAGTGGATATTTAGTGTTAAGGAGGGGAATACCGAGAAGATGCCTGTAAGATTTAATGATAGGTTTGTTACTAAGGATTTTACACAAAAAAGACATAGATTATAATGAAATATTTTTTCTCGTGGTTAAGTATACTATTATTGGAGTTATGCTAGCTCTTGTTGCTTATTATGATCTTGAACTTGAACAGATTGATGTAAAAATTGCTTTTTTGGCATGGTGACCTAGATGAAGAGATTTATATGAAACAACCACCTACTTTTATTGATAAATCTAAAGTTGAGCATGTTTGTTTGTTAAAAAGTCATTATATGGCTTGAAGTAATCTCCTAGACAATGGTACAAAAGATTTGATAATTTTGTATCTACTGTTTGTTTTATAAGAAGTGAATTTGATCGTTGTCTATATTTTGAAAGAGGTGATAAAAATGATGTTGTTGCTTTTATACTCTTATATATGAATGATATGCTGACAATTGGACAAAACATATATGTTATAAATGACATAAAAAGATCTTTAAGTGCTTAATTTGAAATGAAAGATCTGGATCATCCTAAGAAAATTTTAGGAATGAAAATAAATAGAAAAAGGCATAACATGTTATTAATTTTGAAGCAAACTACTTATGTGGAGAAATTGTTGACTAGATTTGCTACGCATAACTCAAAACCTGTTACTTTACCTTTGTCCAATTATTTTAAGCTAAGTAAAGAATAATGTCCTGTAGATATATCTAATATTAAACAAATGGAAAGGGTTGTCTACGCTAATGCTGTAAGATCAGTTATGTATAATATGGTCTGTACAAGACCTGATGTTTCTCATTCCATTAGTACACTTAGCAGGTTTATGGCTAATCAAGGACCTGGACATTGGGTTGCTTTAAAATGGTTGTTGAGATATTTTGAAGGGTTCTTCACACTTAGGCTTATGCTTTAGTGCATGTAATGGGGGTGTAGTGCTTAAAAGCTTTGTAGTTTCATATTTTGTTGGATATAGAGACAACAGGAAATCCACTACAACTTATATGTTCACTTTGTGTGGGACATGTATTAGTTGGAAATCCCAACTTCAACCTGTCGTAGCTCTATCCACAACTGATGCTGAATATGTAACTGCAACTGAGGCAATAAAAGAGGCTTTATGGCTTAAGGATCTATTATATGAAATTAGTAAACTTTGTAATCTTGTTGTTATATGTTCAGACAGTCAAATGCTATACATTTGTATAAAAATCTAGTTTATCATGAAAACACCAAACATATTGATGTTAAATTGCATTTTATTAGAGATATAGTTTCTAAAGAAGTTTTATTTCTTGAGAAAATTGCTACTCAATTTAATCCAGATCATATGGATACTAAGGTACTCATGAAAAGATCAAACATATTGATGCGACTTTGGTTGTTTTACCTTATAACTAAAAGTGATTGTTTCTCTGGACTGTTGGATCATCTGCTGCTCATCTCGATATATTCTTGTGGTTTAATTGAAACCGTATGGTCTTCTGTCATTTTGGGTATTCTTCTCTTCGAGGGTTTTTCTAGAATATTATCTTCTCTTTCTTCTTCTCTTTTGATTTTGAGTCACTCATAAATCTGTTTTGAGATTGATTTTATGGGTGAAATCCGGTGAGATAGTGAATTGTTTGTTGGTAACAATGAATTCTTGTGGTAAAAGTTGTATGGTTTCTGCGATTGTGAGGGTTCTTGGGTGAATCTGAGTTTATTGTGTTGATATAGAAGGGTACAATATCTGTGAGCTTTCAATCGTTAATATCTTGGTTGTGTCCAGTGGTTTGGATATATAGTTTTGTAATATGATCGAGGTTGATCTATTGTTTTGTACATCTTATTTGTATAACAAAAAGCTCAAAACCATTCTTTATGCGTACAATAATCTTCATGATGATACACAAAACAATAGCGTCTTTCTAGCTCTTGATCCCTTTTCGACTCACTAATTGGAGAAGATTGAGTAAATTACAGAATCTCAATTGTGGAAAGCTCATTGCTTTCTCACATTCAAAAGCTTCCTCAAAATATTCCTATACAAGATTTGAAGAACTAATAATGGTCATAATTAAGTGTTCACATACCCATCTAGGTAGTATTAATTGTCACTAAATTTAATTAAATAGGTCATATATTTTTATATTTAGTTGGGCATATCAATTACTATCACTTATATTGGTTTTCTAGTACCACGAATACTAGATAAAATTATTCATAAAAATTTGATGACATGTTTGAAACATGAATGAAGTAAGTCTGAATTTCCAAATATACTCAAAAGAGATTTCAAGACTCCCTGCAAATTTTATGTACATGCTTAAAATTACAAAGCCTTAGAAAATGAGAGACACTTGGGATTGATTCAAATTAAAGTTGTAAAAGTTGAAATTTTGTAGGCATGGTCGGTTGGACTAAGATGATATGAACGTTAGAGTTCATAAGACCATAGAGATTTTGAGAAAAATACTTTTCACACCTTTTACACATATATAATTCTTGTTAAACGCTAGTCAAAGTTCTAATTCTACGTAGGAAATTTCAGCCTTTTCCAGTTCTACTTAGGAAAATCCGACTTCAATATATGATGATGCCTAATATTTTTTCAAAACGACTATGTTGGTTGTTCAAAGTAGCTTTTAGAAAGAGGACAATATACTTTTTGAGTAAACAGAAGAATGACAAACGAAGAGTGAAATGTTCTATTTTTTTTTTCAACGGATTAAAAGAGACTAAATAGTTCTATTAGTTCAAATGTATAGTTTTTTTTTTTTTTTGTTGACGTAGGAACTTGCAGTCGCTACCCGTGAGTGTGCACTAGGTAAATCTCGTTACATATGCAATAGTTCGCAAATCACACAGGAGAGATAAACCGTATTAGGCAAGCTCGGTGCGACGGGTTCGACCGAGAAAGTGCTGACAGGGGATTCGAACTCGTGACTTTCGATTTTCGCGTTCACATGCTTCATCAATTCGACCACCCCCGAAGGTAATGTATAGTTTATTTTAATTGATGGCAGAGTAGCTCAAAAAAAATAAGAGAATTCGGGCAAATAAAATCAATGGGGGGCAAATGATCATCAACGGCAAGCCCGATTCTGGCCAAGGCCTAAAGATATAATGGGGCCTAAAAAAAAATTTGAAAGCCCAAAAAATTTATTATTTGTGATATTTCTTACATTAAATATTTCATGAAGATGTACTAGTGCAAATAAAGCATAAGGTTGTCGCTCTATCCAATAATGTCTTAATTTTTATTTTAATTGTTGCTTTTGAATTTTGAATTTCGACACCTCCATAAGTGATTATGAACAAAAATATCTTTAGTGATGTCGATAACTATTGACTCTATTTGGGTCACTGATAACCGATGGAAAGGTGCTAGTATCAATAACGAAGTCTTATTCGTTATATTTTTTAAATTTTTATTAGTTTTCAAC
>CAIGRS010272946.1:0-10502 GCA_903798395.1 Fraxinus floribunda | reverse complement strand
GGTACCCATTTATGTATCTATTTAAGAACTATAAAAATTTTGTTTTTATAATTGTGTTCAAGCAGTTGATGATTAAATCAAATAGTTGGTGATTTATATTTCATTTTCTTTATACAGGCAGATTACTTGAAGTAAATGAATTATTGATATGGATCACCGATATTTAAATATTAATATCTACTTTTTGGTATTTGTACGCATTGAATTAATGTTATTCGACAGCTAGTTATTTATATATTCTTGAATTGGGCTACGTTAATTTGTAAAAGTTACGAATGAAATGTCATTAGTTATATTCATGTAGTATTCTGTAAATGTTAAAAAAATTAATTAGGATACGGAACGGAACGAAACCAAACTAAATCTGAACGGTTCCATAATTATATTTGGACTCGACGATTTCATTTATTAAATACCCGAAAATTTTGAAACCGAATCGAACAACTGATCCGAACCGACCAACAACCAGCCCTAATGAATAGGGTAAACGTTGATATGGGTAGCATTGAATTAGTGAGCGGTGTGACTTTTCGACATCCCTGGGATGGAGCAGGGACAGAGGGAGTGGGGTGGGGGTAGCAGTGACAGGCCCCCTTTGTAAGACTAAAAGAGTTTTTTTTTTTAACGAGGACATGTTTAAAAAAAAACACAAAGAAAAGCAAGAAATTGTCGAAATATATATTATCCATCAGCCAAAAGAGACATAGTCCGGCAATCAATGAATCCCATGCAACCGACCTAAGCCTGGAAAATATTACTGTACTATACCTAACACGGCCTAAACTTTCCACTTTAGCAGGCATCAAAAGTTACGATATAGCTGGAATTTAGCTAGAGCATAGGAACCAGAACTATTCAATCTTCGGCGCCATTAGTGTTGACATTTTTGTACTCATTTGAAGATCCATCAACTGGGTACTTGAGTGCATTAAGTTTGAGTTTACGAAGGGCAGCTTGACCAAGATCAATGCCGCACATGTCAGAGAGTCTGATGAGGTAAAGCAAAACATCTGAAAGCTCCTCTCCAAGGTGTTGTTTTTCTTCTTCTTTCCAGTCAGGCAGACCCTTTGGAACCTCACCTTTCCACTGAAATATTTCAGAAAGTTCTCCAATTTCCCCAACCTGTAAAGATAAATAGGAAAGATTCTGATTATATTCTTTTTTTCTGGTTGGGACAGAAAAGCAAAAACAAAAGGCAAACGGTGTTGGTTCAATGGATTTTTAACTGAAATATATATCCACAGTTGGTCATGCTTTTTGACTTTCTGGGCCAAGCTTTTACATGGCAAGTTTCCAATTTAACATGTTTTTCTTGGGTTTTCTCAAGAAAGAAGAAACGGTAAAAAGAAAAGTAGGCCATGACACACTGAGCCTATGGGGACAGGTTCCATGGTAGAAAATAAGGGTGGAAAGATACAAGTAATTTTACCAGCGCCAGTAGCAGATTTCTGGGGCTGTGAAACTTTTCCCAGTCTCTTTCCTTAGAAAAGTCATCCATTTTCTTCTTGAGCAGATCAAGGGTCACGCTGACACTCTCTTCTTCTTTTATGCCCCCTCCCATCTCTCTTAAAATCCGGATCACAAAAACACAGGAAAATGGAAATGGTATTACACCTTTAAAGAATTGAGTGCTGCAGACGGAGCAGGTTAGGCTGGTATTTAAAGAATTGAGAGTGCTGAAGAGGCCAGGATACAAAGCGGTCTGGGATGGCCCACTGGAGATGGCTACCGTGAGTACCTGTACCGTCTTTTATTCAGCAAATATATGTTGACACGTGTCTCTGGAGAGAGATTGTTCCTTGATTTTGGAAGTCTTTGTGCCCAGTGGGGTCCACATGTTCCACTCCTGTTTCATTAATGCGAGTTTGGGTGAATGTGAACAGAAATGTGCATGCACACGGTGAGAAAGCAGCTGGAGGTATAACCGACCCGTGCATCACTCGTGACATTTAGATAATTTTAATTTATTTATCATTTTAATTTTTATTCTAAGAGCATGTTTGATAGAGCTCAAAATCACATTAAAATTGAAAATATAGTCATTATTGAGTTTCATCGACTAATAAAAGTTAACAATTACGATTAATTTTTCAATTTTAATTCGATTTTAATCTCTACCAAACACCCTTTAAAAGTAGATGACTAATCAATTAACATCGTTGACAGATAACTGCTGCTTATCAATAACAATACTTCTTATGAGTGCCAATTACATCCACTAGATAGTTGGGCAGTAAATCAATTAGCCAACATAATAAAAAACCCTTTTCATTTTTTTCTTTCGCGAAACTTCTAATTTTCACCAGGTACAAATGGGATATTGTTGGAAAAGCAGTAATGCTAGACAAGAAAAATCTTACTTTTTTTTTCATAAAACTCGAACAAAGAAATTTACTGAATAATATTATTAACGTTATAACATGATCAACCACACAATTTTTGTGCGGAATTACCTTGAATCTTGAGTTCTCTATTTGAACAACAACTGCTATAATTCTGTTCTTGAGTCTATCTTCACTTTTCCAACCAGGCACAGGACTTGCCATGGACTATGATGTGCTATATAGCCTAGCAAAAAAATAAAAAAAAAATAAAAAAAAATGAAGCCCGTTTGGGCCAAAAAGGCCCAACCCAATTTCTGCAAGCCCAGCATAAGGATTCCGAATCCAATGTAATGACCTAATCCCTAAAAGCAAAACCCAAAGATTAATCATAAGGTGAAAATAATTATTAAACGACTCTCATACCAATGGTTGGAAAATCAAGTAAAAATAGATAATTGTTGTAAATTAGAGAGAAGCTAATAGACTTACATGTTTTATTAAGAATCAAGGTCTCATATTTATGAGATTCAAAATTAGATTTACAATTAAATAAAATAAACTCTTCTAGAACAAATAAAACTTATCTGCGTATCATGATAATACTAAATAATAATAAATAATTATCTCGTTATTTTACAACAATCCTCCTATGATGATTATTTGCTCAATAACTATCTCATTGAAATATTATTTGGCAAAAATTTGATGGGATAAAAATACGAACAAGTGAAAAAAGAGTAAAAATAATTTATTATAATAAAATGATGACTCATTAAAACCTTATCAAGAAAATGCAATGGAATAAAACTTAATTGAAGGAAAAAGAGTATAGATATTCCCTTGATTTCAATTTTTGTATCAAGCATTCAATGTCTTGTATGTTAATGCCTTCAATATTGATATCTTGTACATCAATGTTTTCAAATAACAATGTCTTCATATGAAATATTTATCAACCTTTAATGATTTTAGTAACATGATTCGAAAAATAGCTCTTGTTAATGTCTTCGTAAGTCTTGTACGTATAGCAGTATTATTTTGAAGGTAAATATCATGTATGTTATGTACATTCATCACACAAAAAATATGTCTCGTAAAAATCTTATTAGGAAAAACCCTGTAAGAAAAATTAAAATGAAGAAAAAATAGCACGTTATTCTTTTAAGTACACTACAAAAATTGTTTCATCAAAATCTTCCCAAAAAATCCAATGGGACTAAACATTGATCTAAGGAAAAAGAGTACAAACGCGTATTCACCCTCCCTCATAATAATATTGCTTGAATTATACGTCAGGCATATTAAATTGTTCAACGTAATATTAATAGCCATGCCATATGAATTAGCTAGTCAAATTTATTTTATGCATATCAAATTTCATGCTTTGTCAAATTAATAAATAGAGAGTTGTGATTATATCCACCACATGATAATTTATCTATTTACACAAATTTTCGTAAATTCATTATATAAAGAGTCGTATATTTCATATTATGCTTTACTTTTTTTCTATATTCATTTCGTTTAAGTATACACATTTAAGTGTTCAGATCGTTGATCTTGAAACTTCTTATTTCTCTAATAAATTCAATTTGCTTGGATTCCATCCATATATTTGGCCAATTATTTCTCTGACCAACATACCACTTTTTACTTAAAAAGGTTATAAAAAAAACACTTTGTGCTGAAAAATAGAAAAATTTACGAAACTGAAAATAACAAATTACACCTTATATATTACATTTGCGTACTAGCATTTATAAATGGCTAAGGTCTTGCGATTTTTATTTTAAAAAAAACACATGTAGAGAACATATTCCACTGTCCACATGCATCCATGTTGTAGAAAGATTCCACACAAAAAAAGGATGAAGAAGAAACAAAGAACAAAAATAAGAACACCGGAATAAAGATGAAGGCTTAAACACGAATATTGTTGTCCTCAAATATTATTTGCACCCTCTCATATTTAATTTGATGCTTGAAGGGATATTGAAAAATGATTTGAATGACTAATCAAGTTTTGTAATAGAAAAAGCTTAAACACATAGATCATGTTCTCTTTACCATTTTCAATGCATTTTCTGTTTTCGATTTTCCAAAACAGCGAAAACGCGTTCTATTTCCTATTTTCAAAAACGCATTTTTGAAAACAAGTTAAAAATTTACAAAGAAAACCCAAAACGACAAAACATGTTTTCAATTATAATCAAGCCAAAATTTTCAAAATGCGTTGGACGTTTTCAAAACAATTTTTCAACAATCTCAAAATGAGCACTCAAAACACAATTTAAAATGAATTCAAAACTCAAAATACAAAACTGAAACACAAAGAGATCAACCCCTTAGTATTTTCTATCAAAACTTCAAGAACGCTATTGAAAAAAAAAATTAATATGAAGGGAAGAATATAAATTTTATCTCAAGTTGTCGAAATATATTTTTGATATAATAATCTATCATGTATTTATAGATTTCAATCAACATCCACGAAATAGTGCCAAAAATTCACGAAAAGTTGCAAACTTTTCATTAAAGGCCACCAAAAAAAAATAAAATAATAATCAGTCTAACGATTATTTTTTAGTTCAATGTGACTGCATAGAACAAACATATGCAGACGCATAGATGAATCATTTGCAGGACTTAAAAACCCTGCACGTTTACATGCGTCCGCAGGCCACAAAGGCCTATGCGGTCACATGGGCCAAAGTTTTGGCCTCCAAATCTTTTTCTCATTTCACAGCCTATTTTATGGATTTTGAGCAACAATTTCAACAATCCACGCATGTTGTACATATAACTAAGTACTTGAAATGGAATGTTTAAACAGCAAATGAATAATAGAGGAAAGGAAGCATGCATTACACTAAGGCATGACATGTTAAGGTTTATAAACTATGGTTGAATGATAATTCATAGAGGCCCCAACTATGGACTCTTGTGAATCAAGAGGAAAGTAGAAGGGATAAAGTTCGTATCTAAGGTAGCAACTGCTGTATAAAACTCGACACCCTTTCTTGTCGTTGCAAAACGTCGGAAGATTGCCTATGGCAACGGCAAGGCACTCGGCACAACCTTGCTTCGATAGATCCCTAGTGCATTGCACCAAGCCATAGAGAGTATTAAAAGGTGTAAGTTTAGTCTTTGCTTTTCCAAGACCTTTGTTACCTGGCATGATAGCGTCTGCACTGATCTTATCCATCAGGGCACCTAGTTCTTTATTGAATGTATCAGGATCGGGATCTGTTACATTCTGAACATTGTAATAGTAAATACCAAATCCTGTGTCGACTTGTCCGAAGAAGTTCTGTGTACTATACCTCAGAAAGCAATATTCATACCAAATCCTAGAGTCAGATTGGTTTGGACAGCGCTTACGGATTTCGTCTGCTGCATCTTGGATACAAGTCGAGCAGTCTTTGCTGCTAACGTCTCCTCTACATTGTGCCAGGCCGTAGACTTGCGATTCGCCTTTACCATACGAGGTTGTAATGAACCCGTATTGAGACGTGCCTAATACTAACTTAGGCAAGAGGCTATCAATATTTTTGGATATTTCGTTGTTTTTTATTTTAGTACTGTCATCACAGAACTGACCCGATGGATCTTCAGATTCTGCAATCCAAACGCAGAGGAAGAATAGAAAAAGAAAATGGTATATGGGAGTACTCATGGTTTCACTTGCGATTTATGTAAATAGCTTGCTTGCCTGCCTTTTTATAGAGTATATTTGGTATCTCTTGGCCGTGTTTGGTTTAAGATTAAATTCTGATAAAAATTGATGTTATGAGATTGAAAAGTTACGAATTTTATGAAATATGAATTAATTATTGGCTTTGAATTAAATGAACTCATATTGTAGATGGAGAATGACGTGGGAAACACAGCAGACTTTGTTGACTTATTAAACGCCCTACAATTTGTTGTAGTAAGTGGACATTTTGGGCAGTGCTCAAGGAATGTAATCATTCTTGGGCCCTATTTCATCCGGCTAAACACCTAATTAGAATTGGGAAAAATTTAAAAGTAAGTGGATCTTCAGATTCTGCAATCCAAATGCAGAGAAAGAAGAGAAAAAGAAAATGGTATATGGGAGTACTCATGGTTTCACTTGCGATTTATGTAAATAGCTTGCTTGCCTGCCATTTTATAGAGTATATTTGGTATCTCTTGGCCGTGTTTGGTTTAAGATTAAATTCTGATAAAAATTGATGATATGAGATTGAAAAGTTACGAATTTTATGAAATATGAATTAATTATTGAATTTGAATTAAATGAACTTATAAGGCGGGTGGACAATGACGTGGGAAACACAGCAGACTTTGTTGACTTATTAAACGCCCTACAATTTGTTGTAGTAAGTGGACATATTGGGCAGTGCTCAAGGAATGTAATCATTCTTGAAAATAATTAGAATTTAGCTCAAAACTCAATTATTAATTTTGATAACAAATTTTATGGAATATTCTCCCACACATTCCATCAATTTTTATCAAAAAAAAAAATATTAAAAGTCCGATTTTAATTTAGATCAAATAGGGACTCTAAAATGTTATAGAAAATTAGATAGCTCGGAATAATATTAAAAAAAAAAAAATCATTTATTTTTTAGTATTGAGCCTCTATTTGGTAGTTATTATTTTCAAGAAACAATGTTTTGAACAGTAATTTTTATGATATGTGTGGTTAAAAAATATATAAAAAAATTGGGTTTACGTGTGGAATATTTTGTTATATGAATGTGAAATTGAGTATATATATATATATATAATAATCAAATAATGATTGTCCAACAGAGCTTTAAATGTATTTAGAGATTACCTGTTATCCAAGACAATGCAGCTTTCTAGAAAGTTGAGTTAAACTCATTCATTTAGAGCTTGTTTGGTTTAGATTTTTTGGAGGAATAATTGATTTTGAATAGTGATATGATGGGAAATGTGTGGTTGAAAAAGAAGAAAAAAAATATTGATGTGATGTAAAATATTATTTTATTGAAGAATGTGGTTGAAAAATGAGAATTGATTTACTGTAGAATTGTAAAATCCAAACCNAGAGCTTGTTTGATTTAGATTTTTTGGAGGAAGAATTGATTTTGAATAGTGATATGATGGGAAATGTGTGGTTGAAAAAGAAGAAAAAAGTATTGATGTGATGTAAAATATTATTTTATTGAAGAATGTGGTTGAAAAATGAGAATTGATTTACTGTAGAATTGTAAAATCCAAACCAAACAGACCCTTAAGCTAATTGCCTACTTTTATTATCTTTGACTTCTCAATGTTTGTCTTCCTTTTGTGCATGTCTAGGTCAAAATAAGTCGTTAATTATTAGTAAATAGATAAGGCAGTGTTTGTTGATAAATTTTTTAACTCGTGGGAAAATAATTAGTTTCAAATCTACGTACAAAATACAAAAGTTTAGAATTTTGATTCTAATACTTGTCAAATAATTCTAGTTTATTTCAGTGATAATTTTGAATAAGCCGTTGTGCTCCAAACAGGACATTATTAAAAGCAACCAGTCAAATTTGTGGCCACTATAAATGGTCTAATAGTTGGTTTGTACTTATCTAATTTTGATGGAAGGCATTATCTTCAATTATTTGGATCGGAACCTTCTACGTTCACTGTTCCTATAAATTGACTTCGTCTGGAGTCCACAAAGTGCACGTTATGGCTGATATTGCGGAGTAATCTATTCTGACAATTTTTCTAGTTGTATCTTTGTATCTTTGTCAAGGTTTTTCCCTCCCCGAAATAAGCCCACCAAAATTTGGCCAAAATACGCACAAATGCGCGGGAACTCACCATGTATTTTAAAAAAATGCACGGGACCCACAAATGTGTGTATTCTGATGAAATTCCGTGAGCTTGTTTTAGTAAATCTAGCCCTTTTGGTCAGTCAAAGAATATTATGGAAATTTAGACTCAGTTAAATTCTCTACATGTGAATATAATTTTTGCCTCGAAACTTTCTTATATAATGCATTTGGTAATAAAAACTTATCACAAAATTTCCGCTTAGGCTTACAAGAATTTTCTTTAAAGATTTTTATTTTCATTCTTCTACTCATTTTCAACCACACGACACACATTTTTCAATAAAATAATATTTTCTATCACATTAATAACTTTTCTTTCTTTTTTAACCACATATTTTCCGTCAATCTATTATTGCAGAATATATTCTTCCAATAATGTGGCTCAAACACACCATATATTGTTTAAAAGAATTATTAAATTTGTGTCGAAATATTGAACTTACTTATTTTTAACTTTTGTTAAGACTTATTTTAAAATTTACTTTATATATGTTTGAAGACTCACTTTTTTCCTATTTTTAAGTAAAATTATTATAAAAGTAACTCCTACTTTACTTTAATTTCAAAACAAAGAACATATTTATTTTTAATTTTAAGTGAAATTAATGTATTTTAAAACTTTTCATTTACTTTGAAAGGAATGGATAAAGTTAAGGGAAAATTGCAGCCACTGTATCAAACCTTTTACTTTTTTTGCAGACTTTGTTCAAATCTTTTATTTGTACCACCTACGGTACCAAACTTTTAAACAATTCACACATGGAGTCCAAATTGACAGTTCCCATCCGTTGACCGTTAGTTGACCAATAATAGTAAATTTTGACCAATTTTGACAAAATTAAGAGGGGGTAAAATGGTAACTTGACAATTTTCTCATTAAATAAATTTTAAAAAAACAAAACTTACAATTTCTCCTTTCAGCATCAACAGTGTCAACACACTGTCGGCACCACCACCTTCGCCGCCTCCTCCCACTACCACCACCACCATCGCCGCTGGGCGGAGCGTGTAGCAGCCACCACCTCTAGCCCAACATTCCATCGTCCTCAGTATCCGACGATTGCACCACCATTTTTGCCTCCTCATCTGACATTTCACAACCTACAACCCTTGCACACCTCGCCACCAAAAACCAGTGGAAAACCACCGTAAACTCAACTAATTATTAAAGGTATGTAACAATCCGATAGGAAATTAGGTGCAAACCTACCATTCATTGAGTGACAAAGTGGTGAGCAAATTCAAACATGCATTTGAATTGTGACTCACTATTCCTTAATATCGTGAATGCGTGTGCCGTTTCTCATTTCTCTCTCTGCAAAACATAATTCTTCCTTCTTCAAGATTCAGACTCCTACCACACTCCTCTCACTTTACATCTCTGTTTCCAATATATAGCTACATTGATTTGCACCAAAAATTCTGCAATTTTCTTATTTTCGTCATCAATTTTTGCATTTTTCAATCATCAATGCCCCTCAGATCCCTTATAATCTTCACTTCCCACCCCCACATCATCCTCATCGCCGTCGGAGGTCTCCAAATAGGGCGTAAATCCAACTTATGTTCCTCCCCCACTTCCGTCAATTACATCACCCCCCAAAACAACAAAAGATCTCACAACTAACTACCACCGATAGGTTCCTTTTCCTCCAAATAGGGCGATGATTGAGAGTGTAATTTGATTTTTTGGGCGAGAGGATTGTGGAAGATTGGAGAAGGAGATGAGTTTTATTTTGTGGATTTTGTTTATTTTTATATTAAAATTATAAATTTACAAATTTACCCTTGTTTTATTTGATCAAAATTATTAAAATTTTAATTTTTGAAGTCAACTGACGATTTTTTGGTCAAACTGACGAAAACTGTCATTTGGTCTCCGGGTGCAAATTGTGTAAATGTTTGATATCGTGGGTGGTACAAATGAAAAGTTTGAGCAAAGTTTGCAAAAATGTGTGGTACCGTGGCTGCAATTTTCCCTAAAGTTAATTAAAAACAAATTTACTTAATTGAATCCAACACACTCTTTACCTATAATTATTTCATTACAAGGAGTGAATAAGCCGGTTTAAACCATTTCATTGGTGAGATTGTTTTGTTCTAGTGTGACTTAGGGAGGTTGAGATATCCGGGTTAATTAAATCAAATAGTGTCAACCATGCTCTTAGGGTATTATCTATAAACCATATTAAATTAGTGTGGATAGCGTTTGAGTCAATTGAGTGGATTAAGATGTATTATTACCATAACATGTTTGAGTTGTGTAGTATTATAAAAATCTACAAGTATTTGAAAACAAAAAAATGTATAACAATATTTTTGGCTAACTGTTCGTGAAATTTCGCAAGTA
>CAIGRS010272938.1:0-11599 GCA_903798395.1 Fraxinus floribunda | reverse complement strand
TTGACTGAGAAGAAAGAAGTGTTATAATCGAACCGGAAAGCATACCTCTGGCTTTACTAACTTAATGCTGCATGGATTTAAACCTGCTAGAGTTTGTCGTGCAAATTCTTCATCCCCAAACCAAGAAAACCCATCTCCTGCAATGACAACATGTATATTATGTCAAGAGATAAATCTCACATCGGATAATTACCAAACATAGATCAACGTATAAAGGTTTGGACTACTATTTTAATAAAGTTGACTTTTAAGATGGAAACTCAAGTCTAAATATTATTGTTACTTAATAAGATAGCAAATATATGCAAAGCCTGTTTGGTGGCCTTTAATTTTGGAAAATGTATTATGGAATAGTAGATTGATAGAGAATGTGTTGTTAAAAAAGAAGGCAAAGTTTTTGATTTGCATATAATATTATTTTAATGAAAAATTTGTGGTTGAAAATAAGTACCGTAGAAAAAATAATGGGAAAGAATGAGGCTCAAACGGGGGCTTACTCTCATATAATTTCGGTCTCTTAAAAAGCAGGATATTCTTTGCAAAACGGCCAATAGCCCATTCAAGCCAGGTTTTAATTTTTTTTAAAAGTCCTGTAGATGTTTGCCCTGGTTGCTCAATTCCATCATTGAACAGATTCTCTATCGCGGTGAAGTTGGGAAATTCAGGTTCACTGTCATGTGAAGTCTCAGTCTCTATTGATGGTACCAATGAATGGAGCCCTGAGTACACTGTTTTAACCGAGAATGTCGCTTGTTTCACTTCTGAAAACGCCTCATCTCTTGGCACATACACATGATTAAGGCTCCTTGACTCCGATGATGGATCTACACTTATGTATCAAACGAATGAAACTAACAGATTTTAAAAAACTTATAAGTAACTTTATTGTTAAAAATCTATATATACCTGTCTTGGTTCTCTCTCGACCAGTTCTGCACCGGCGAGGATATGGATGTTCCTGGCCGCCGAGCACCGGCCGAGCTAAATCCTCCCAGCTGTCGGGAGCCCCGAGATCGTTATATACATCATAATCGTAGATCCTTTCGTGGGTCTCGCGTTCTCCGGTGCCATCGCCTCGAAGAATTTGGAGCTCTTTTTCTCTGTAACTCCTCAGCCCACTCGGTGTGTTTGATGGCAAATACGACTGAAATCTCAATAATTACACATGCAAGAAAATAAGAAATTTTTCAAATAAAAAACGTATTAAAGTTATTTATTTTGGTTGATTGAATTATTCACGTCTTTCCTCTCTTTTTATAACTCATTCATAACAGTGAACGATATTATACACAACTTTTGCTCTCAATATTCCACGGAAACTATACCCAAACATCAACTCAAAATCTTTAATAATAGTTGTAACGATGGAAAACTTATTACTATTTGTTATTTTTAACATTATGTAGAACATTATTAAGTCATGTTGGGTGTAACTTAAAAAAATTGATAAAAATTTAAGTTATAGTCATAAGTTTTGTTACTTATTTATAGGACCCCACAAACTTTTATCAATTTTTTTTAACCACATATTTTAGCTCTTATTGAAATGTACTGAAAATCTAGTTTTTAACTATACCAAATATGTTTTTTTTTTATATAATTAATATAAAAACAAATTGTGATAGATAAAAGAGAAATCCTTCCAGACAATAAATATGACCTTTATTTTTCATCAACCCTTGAATAACATTCCACGTGCACAATGTCACAACCTAAGTTCGATCTCATTGACATGTGAAAGACTTATTTCAAAAATTGGAGCAACGAATTTATTATGCCAAAAAAAAAAAAATGGCCAGAATTTTCATAATAAAATAATTGATCCAATAAAATAATGACCATTTGACTAGGTGTAGTAGAGTATGAGTGCATTTTATGTGTGACTATTTTATTCTCCACATTTCTAGCAAAATGACATGACTGTCCCCTCAATGATTTTATACTTGCCCAGCAGTGAAGGGCAAAAATGACAGTTGCCAAAATACAATCACATTTGACTTATCAATTGTTAACGTGTAAGATGTGCTAGAGGTGGGACCCATTTCAAATGTAAAATAATCAATTATATGTGAAAAAGAAATGCACCAAAAATATGGTTAAAATTAACTACTATAAGTTTATGAGATATATACACGACATTTATCAATTTTTCAGTCACTTATTTTATCAGTTTTTTTCAAAAAATCTGATAAAAATTTTGTCAAAAAAAACCCTTAAAATCAGTAAATCATATTTCTTGGTGAAAAAGAAAAAAAAAAAATAAATAATGACAAAAACTCAAAAGATGGAGATAGACTAACCTTGTCAACAAAAAATACCCTCGATTCCTTGTTTTCAGACTTGGAACGAATCCACAAATTACAAGTGGCCTTGATTTGGTGCTCGTTCTCTATTATACCAAGGGCAATACTTTCCACAAATATTTCTTTGTCGTGTTTGTTCTCTATTATAATTGCTCCAATCTCTCCGAAATCTTTGGGAACATTGAAACTGAACTCATAACGCATTTAATTGTCATTTGTATCCATCTTATGAGCTTCAAAAGACAATACAAAATAATTATTAAAATAACTTAGATAATAGTTTGTGACGTTATTCATATATGTAAGTTCTCTAATTTGAGGTGATGGATATTCATATATTCGAACTTCTAAGGAGAATTTCTCAAAATGGAATAGCTCATTTGATAAGTGGGATTACATAATAATAAACATTGAAACTCGATCCACTCTATCGCCTTTAAAATGAAAGAGCGTTGAAAATAAATACTCACATTTTAACAACTTAAGCAAGTAAGCAACATACATTTCATTTCACATAAAATAAAAAACTTAAGGGTCATTTGGTTTGGTTTGCGTTTCATTTGAGTTTTGAGTTTATTTTATTTTTACACAGACATGTAGCATATTTGATGAAAAATAAATTGACTACACTGGGGGTAGCACTGAGCGTGTCAAAAATTTAACTTAAATAAATATATATGTCGGTTTTGGCTTAGGCCCTGTTTGGTACGGATTAAAATAAGATTTTAATCTAAATTAAAGTTAAACAATCAATATTAATCACATATTTCATAGGTCCCATAGTTTTTCAACCACACATTTCAAAAACTTCTATCACAATCTACTGAAAATCTAATTTTAATCCGCACTAAACACCCTCTTAATTATTTAGACGAGGTAACTTAACAAAACATTTTAAAAAACATTAAAAAAAGCTGTGAAAAATATAAAAGAACAACATACAGACGTATCTCTAAGGGCCCGTTTGATTTGTGTTTCATTTTCAATTTTTAGTTTTAAGTTCATTTTAATTTGGTTTGTCATTTTAAAAAATTATTTCTCAAAACAGGAAACTAAAAAACACATTTGATTTGAAATTTTGAAAAATTGTTTTGTAACATTTTATTCTATGAAGCTTGAGTTCTTAACGTTTTCTCTTGCTTTCTTCTCTGTTAAAAATATGCTACAATCAGCATGTAGATTAATCGTTATTCTACCCAGTGTCATTTTTCCTTGCTATGAAAAGTAAAATAATAAATTAAGTTCGACATATAGAAAAAATTAATGACATGGATTAAGAATATTTTATGCGTGTTCATTAATATTGTTTTAGAATTTTTATGTAAATAATCATTAAGCGGTTGAATTATTTTTATGTTTTATATTTTTTATTCTTTTAGAAATTTTATTTTTTATTAAATTTATTTTTTGGAATTTTAGATTTTATTTTTTTCTCAAATTTTTATTTTTAAAAATTTAAAAATTTTATACGTTGGAAATTTATATTCTTATTTTTTAGAATTTTCAACTTTTAAATTTATTTAAATAAAATTTTATTCAAAATCTTGTTTTTCATACTTTGAGTGTTTTCAGAATTTCACTGAAGATACTCAAAACGGCAAAAATATTTATTGAGTTTTATGTTATAAATTTAATCTTATTTTCAAAAATATATTTTCAGAAGGACTGGATCAAACACATTTTCAGTTCGGGAAAATTAAAAATTGAAAACAACTTGTTAACAGCCAACCAAATGCATTCTAATCTTTTTATTATAAATTTGTTCTTAGTTATTCAAATATTTTGCTATGGTAACAAAGGGGTACCGTATACATATACTTACCAGGATCAAGCTCAGCAGCAACAAGCTCTATAAGAAGGGTTTTGCCGGACGGTTCCGCAATAGCATCGGTCCCTCGCCATAAGAGTTCACAAATCTTCTTCTGCTGCACAGTAATGATCACTGTAGCGGTGGTGGTGATTGATTTCTGTGATTTGGAGATATTAAGGTTCGACATTTTTTTTTTTTTTTTCGTTTGATTCAGGTTATCTAAAATTGTTGAGACTCTTTGTATGAAAACGGTGGAGTTCAAATGCTGTATCGACCGGATATCTGGTGGGAGGAAGAGGAAAAAATCGAAAATTCCACAGATAGGAAAATCAAGTTTTTGCACTTAGTCGAAGGCTTGAACTTAAAGTCCATTTTATAGAGGAGTAGACATGTAGAGATGTTGATATTCAACGTGAAAAATGAGCCTGCATGCAAGAAGTTTATTTAGTAGAAGTAATGTAAGGATGATTTGGACCAACCAGTCTTATACTACGTTAAAATAATGACAGTAAAACCTCTTCTTGTCATTAATTTCGATTATTTACTATAAATAATGCTAGTTTCATAGTACGGCATTTGGTTCTTAGGGGCATAAATTGGAAAAATTAAATTTACCACGTAAAATTATGTATTGTTTGTTCACACTGTAATTTTTTCTATGGTCGAAAATCTTTTCGTGGGTATATTGGATATTTCATACATAGGTTAACATAACATTCATCCGTATCATATAAATGTTTTTAGAGGTTTAGTATTATAGATGTAACTATGTAAGCAGTTGCAGCTGAGACTCGAATTCAATGAAGTCTTATTTAATTATAAAATATTTATTCAAACATAAATATAAGAAATCTGCTATACACTCAGGGTCGGTGACCGACTCAAAAACAGGGGCCTGATGTGGCTTCCATTCGAGCGTTGATTTGGATGGCCCACAATTCAAATCAAGGGCAGAGGTGTCGCCACCTCTGCCCCCTGTTTTTAGGTCGGTCACCGACCCTGTTTCTTTAGCATTTTAGTAAATATAATAACTTAAAAATAAAAGATGAAAAAGACGTACAAGATTTTTGTTTTTTCAAATTTCAGAAAATTTTTCAGCAAGGTGTTGAGCCTTGAGGAAAGCGAAAATGGTACGACTCCTAGCAACAGAGAAAATTGAATTCAAGTAATTTTGAGGACAAAATTCTTTTTGGGAGGGGAAATTGTAAAGTCCTGAAGATTTTAGAATAAAATTTATTTGTTCAATATGGTATATTTTTATTTTTGAAAAGTTAAATGACTAAAGTGAAATATTTTTTAAATTCCTATATTTTTTGGGTAAAATAATTAGATATTGATATAGCGAGATTTAGCATATCAATATTGGGCTTGTTGGATGGATCATATTAAATTATGTATGTGGAAATTATATAATTCCAGGCCTTTGAAGATACCAGTTCAGAAATCAGTGTGGAAATTTTTTTATTCAAACTCGAGGTATTACTCGATTTATTAAATGTTAAATATTGTAATTATCGTTAAATAATTATATGATATATCTATAGTAACTGATGGCGCGTTCCCTTAATTATCGTATTTCAAATCTTCATTACACTACAAAAAATAACCGATTTCGCGACAAAAAAATTGTTGTCGTAAAAATTGAAATTTTGTTGCAAAAGTAGTTTAGCGACGACAATATGTTTGTAGCAGGTATTATCGCGCTATACGAGTCACGAATTGAATTCTACGATGACTTTCGGCCATTCATCACAATAACAAAATCGCGACACTATTTGTTTGACGCAAAAAATACACGTAAATGGCCAAGAAAGAAATGGCAGCAATATATAGATACTATTAGGTATGGTAATTGGCCAAGTTCAAAATCGATAGGTGGGCTAAAGTAAACCAATAAATGGGTAATCTCTAATAAGCCTGCCAAGAAGTGAACATGACGAGCCATGAGCAACTCTAATTCAATTAGGTTGCTTTCAATGGCCCCAAATAGTTTTCGGGTTGGGTCATTGAGGTGTCGATATTTTATTTTAGTCATTTGGTCGATGCCGACTGAAAAACTCTTACGATTTAACATCATCACCCGGAAGTTTGTTTGACAACCATTTGCCCAATAGTGTCAATGGTGTTGAATAGTGCTGAAATTTCTAATGAATCAACGGTAAAATGAAGTTAACTTGTGGATGCTCCGTGCTTATGTTGATCTTTAGCAGTAGGCAATTGTTCAACATCTTTGATCGTATCATCATTCGCCACAAAACCTAGAAAACTAGGTGAGTGGCCATAAAACAACACTTATTTAGCTTTATTAGAGCTTTTCTTCTCTCAAAGTCACTAGATCAACCCTCAATTGTTCAATGTGATCCAACGAATGTTGACAATAAACAATAATGTCACCAATAGAAACAATAATGAAATGGTAAAGAGTCCTCAAGCAAGTGCTTGGAGCATTGAAAAGGCCAAATACCATAGCAAGCTAATCATACAAGTCTTCTCGTGATTTGAATGTCATTTTCCATTCATCTCCCAATATGCTACTAATTTGATGATAACCATATCTAAGACCTATCTTAGAGAACACTTGTGCAACAACAAACATGTCAAATGTATCATCAATTCATGGTGCGGGAAACAACTACTTGAACTTAATTCGATTCGTACCTGGCTATCAACACACATTTGCTAAGAAACTATCCTTCTTTGGTGTCAAGAGGCCACAGACATAAGCTTTCCATAATGTACCATTTTCTCAACAAATTAGGCACTTGAAGGTTCAGCTCTTCATGCTCCATTGAACTCATCCGGTAGTGTGCTTTGTTGGATAGGACAACACCTAGAACTAATCAATTTGGTACTGAATTTCCCTCAAAGTAGAAAGACTATTAGGTATCTCTTTGGGAGTGGTGAATTCTTTCAAGAGAGTTTTGACATCGTTAGGAAACCTCCATAGGCTGTATTTCTCCTTTAGCCACCGTAACATAGATCACTCTATCATTTTCAGTCTTTTTTTTCGAGTTGTGCAAAGTAAGCAAATCATTTCACTCCTCTTTTAGAAGATTTGAGATTACAATGTTTCTCATAATAAGTATTTTTTAATAACATCTTTATCATATTGCCTATATCTACCCAATAGTATGTGCCCAACATCCTTATGAGTTACACTACACCAAATTTTATCACGATAATTTTTGTAAGTGTTATGCCCTGTATCAAATCAATTTTTTGAAAATAAGCACTTTTAATATTTGATTAATGCGTTTTATTTATGGCAGATCTATTATTTACTTAAATTAATATTCTAATAAATTAAATAATAGAGTCCGTAGATTCAAGTTTTGATAACTTGTTAATCATGATGAGTTGTGACTGTGAGATATAAATTACATATGATTAAATCTTAAATTTTTTTAGTCATAAGTAATAACGAGATACAGATATCGTTATTACGAATAGACTATCATGTATAACATTTCTTATTTGTGAAATAAATAGCTGATCTTACAAACTTAAGTGTAGAGACACTTAAATGAACACGTGAACGTTTTGTTGTAGAACAAAACAATGGAAATTCACTGGAGAGATTTGATAATAGTGCAATTGTCACGTTTTTCACCCACTAATAATTGCATTTTCATGATTCATTGGCGCCTAAATGTTCTAAGTACACTTATATTTTGGCTTATGTTGCAAATGGACGAATACGGTGGAAATTAGAAGAAAAAATGACGAAAAATTACCAAAATGGAATAAGGTGAAAGTTCAGGGACTAAAGAATAAATACTCTAAACTTGTTTCCAATCTTGTGATAAAGATTCGAGAGTATTTGAGATCATTTGGATGAAGAAAGGAGTCAAATGGGTAAAAGATAGCCAAAACATGATCACATATCAACTTTCAAGTTGAAAAGTTTTGCATCGATTTTCTGCCTCATGTTGAGACCAGATTTTGACATGGAAAACAATCGAATTTGAAGATAGTCAAAGAATAAAAGTTGTAGCCCTTTGAGTTATCTTTTCAACGCATCTTAAATCGCCTCAATCACATATCAACTTTCATGTTGAAAAGTTTTGCATCAGTTTTCAGCCTAATATTGAGACCCTTTTTTGACATGGTAGACAATCGAATTGGAAGTTGACATTTGAATCAAAGTTGTAGCCCTTTGAGTTAGCTTCCCAATTAACTTGTCTTTTCCAATTATTAAATTATGGAAAGTGTCACACTTATCTTTTAAAAGATAAACACACGTTTCTCGTGTAATCATCAATGATAAACAAGAAGTATATATTTTCACCCAAGGTGGGATTACAAGCAGGACCTCACAAGCCTAGATGTACATATTCAAGTATGCCTTTAGTTTTGTGAATGCTCATGGAGAAAGAAGTCCAATGATGCTTACCAAGCACACAGTGATCACATAATGATATATCAAACACGCAATTATTACCAAATAAACCTTTTACATTAAGAAGCTTAAGCCCCTTAATACCCATATTTGTGACTCTATTGTGCTATTTTGTGTGTGAACAGCCTTGACAAAAGAGATAGAGGCATCCAAACCTCTTATCACTTCTCTAGTATTGATATAGATATCATTTTTCTTGGTTCCCTTGATGAAAACAAGTGCACTCCTAATCATTTTTAAAACTACATTTCCAATTTTACAATTGAAGTCAGCTTTCTTAAATATCCATATTAAAATTAAATTATAGACAATTTAGGAATATATCTAACATCTTTTAAAATGTACGCAAAACATGTATGAAACTTCGAAGTAATATCATAAATTCCAACAATAGTGTAAGCAAAATTGTCACACAGCACAACATGCCCATCATTAGATTCATGGAAGTTTTCAAACCAATCCTTTTGAGATGTCACATGAAAAGATGCAACAGAATCACGTATCCACTCATGCAAATGGGAATTAGCAATTAGATTCAATTCAGCAGTAATAGCAACTGGACTCATAATCATATAAACTTCACTCTCATCAGAATGGGAAGAAGAAGGCAAAACATTTACTCCATCTCTCTTTACCCTTTAGCTTGCCATTCTCTACATTCCTTTATAACATGTCATGTATACCCACACCATAGCATTTCTTAACCTTGATCCTAGATTTTGATCTAGACCTACCATTGACCTTCTTTTTAACTTCATTATTACTTGACTCACTGCTACTGTTGTATCCATCATGACTGTTTTAACTAATTTGAATTCTACCCCTCATCATATGAATTTCATCGCTTTTCTTATCATTTTCTTAGCTTTAATTTCCATCTCTTTACTTTTTATAGAATCAATGACAATTTCAAGTGTCAAGGTGTCCCAGCCAAACTCAATCACATTTTTAACTTAAAGTGTCGACGTGGAATTAAGCAAAATTATAACTTTGAAAGTTTCAGGCGCCGTCTCTTCAGGGACTAAAGAACAAATACTCTAAACTTGTTTCTAACCTTGTGATGAAGATTCGAGAATGTTAGAGGTCAATTTGATGAAGAAGGAGTCAAAGGGGTGAAAGATAGCCAAAACATTATCACATATCAACTTTCAAACTAAAAAGTTTTGCACCAATTTTCAGCCTCATATTGAGACCATTTTTGACATGCTAGATGATCGAAATGGAAGTTTACATCTGACTTAAAGTTGTATCCTTTTGAGTTAGCTTCCCAACCTACCTTGAATCACATCAATTGAACATCAGGAGAGAATGTTATGGTCAAAATACCATGCGACCGCATAGCTATTTACCGAGAATTCAAAGGCTGAAATACTTTGTTCTATGCGACCGCAAAATTTTCTAATTCCGGGATTTGTTCTACCACTTATGGAAATACATTTGGGCGCATTTTTAAACCCTATTTTTGTCCCAGAATGCCTACCATTCATCTCCTATTAGTTTTCTCTCAAGTTTAGCTCAAGAACTCCATGGAAGGCTAAAGGAATTTGTGCCATGAATGAACTCGGTTAGATTTGGAAATTTCTGTCTTTTCTTGCATGTAATGCGCTCGCTTTACATCGTTAAACAATTCTATGGCTAGATTTCTTATTCTTATGGATGCGTTTTAAAGTTGGTTTAATTTATATCAAATTTTCATGGACCCAATCACATTTTTTTCCATTGAACAATTGAAGTATTTATTGAATTCCAATTCCAAATCCCCTATTGGTGTGATCCTTTACCATTATATGCTTGATGTATTTGATTGTTTTGGATCTGATTTCAATAGATTAATGGGGTAATATGTTGTGAAAGAAATCTAGGTTTGGAATTACTGTGGAATTGAATAGGGTTTGAATGTTATATCTTCCAATTAAAGTGTTGAGACAAAAAAAACTTTAATTGAGTATATTCATGCATAATTGACATTGATTGACTCAATCTAATCGAGGGAATTTCGGTGCTTCACTACTTTATATATTGATTCAAATTTCATCAATTTTATACATTGATATTAAAACCTTGTTCGAATTAAAGACATCTTTTACAAATCACGAAAACCCTAACTTTTGATCATTTGAATAATTTTTTATCTCCTTGTGGATACGACACCCCAAATCTACACTACAATAACACATAAATCTTTGGGCATAATCAAGATTACACGTGAATAACTATTTGAGTGTTAGTGATTAATCTCTAACGTTTGGTAACGAAATTGATCTTTCTACTTGAGCTTATCATATTAGCTTATATGGGCATAGTCATACTTTAGTGATGTTGGATATTGCTCTACCAAGACTCTCTAATATGGTAACGTTCAAGTTTGTCAAGAATCATTGTGAATGATTAATAGAGGATTCGTCACTCTGAGACAGTAAGATATTATGAGGTGTACTCATAAGTCGAAAAGAGTTTTCGACTTACAATAACTTAATAGTATGATGAAAGATATGGTCAATAATCGAGATTGACACACTTCATATATCATAATCGATTGGATTATATTGATGAAGTGATTATAGTTTCACGGTAAACGAACAAGTTTGGTTGTGTCATACCACGTGACATTTCGTGTCATACCACGTGACATTTCACGTCACACGTGTTGCCCTGATACATTGATAGATGTCAAAATGAGAACTAGAAGAATGATATTTATTAATTAATTGATAAGCGTTGGACAATTAATTGATTGGGTTACTTATTAATAGACTCGAGTTAATTAATTGAATTAATTTATGGACCAAATTTAATTAGATTAATTAAATATTGAATCGGGTTACGTTTAAATGTCGGGTCAAGCCTATTTGGACTTCTATTAATAAGCGGTTTAACAAATCAAATCAATACAATTATTATCTTGCTAGCATAAGAAAAGAGAAATCCTAATTTTGTCATTTTTGTTCCCTGTGTGGATATTTATTGAAAGTTGGACAGTTGTGAATTGTAGTAAGTAACTATAGAATACACTGAATCTCACATAAAGATTTCTTTTAGGAATTATTTCTTTCAAATAGAAATTTCAAATAAGTCATATCTTGCTCA
>CAIGRS010272930.1:0-10249 GCA_903798395.1 Fraxinus floribunda | reverse complement strand
AAATGAAATATAACATAAATTAGGTAATATTTTATTCAAAAAATGGTAAAATATCATCATTTAGGACCTCGAATAAGTGTAGAAACTACACTTATCATATAACAGAAAAAAACTGCGGATTAAGTCTACCAAATCATGGAGGATTTAGCATTCACCAGTGTACTTTGGCCTACTGAAATGACGAGTGGAAAGAGAGCTGCTAGGGTATTCGAAGTTGATTCTTTAGCAGCAATTTCAGCACATTTAGCATCATTGGCACAGAAGGTGGATAAGATGAACGCAGCCCAGACAATGGGACTGAAATGTAAACATTGTGGAGAGAATCACGAGAGTGTTGATTGTAATGTAGGATCTCATTTGTTCAGACAGTAGAGGATGTGAACTACACTCAGAATCTTTAAAGGCAACAATATAATCTAAATCTTAACACCTATTACCTAGGCTGGAGAAATCATCCAAGTTTCTAGTAGAGTAATAACCATGGTGCTCAGAAATTTCAAATCGGAACAAACAGAGGCAAAACGTGAAAAAACCAAACTGCTTGGCGGTAGACTGGCTCGGGAGAGGCAGTCGCCAGCCAAAAATGGGTGGTCAATCGGAATTTCCAATGGTCCAAAATTTGATTGTTCTGACCTCTGATTTTTCTTTACAAATGGATATGTTGGTCCTCCGGATAAGAGGTGGTCGATCGGATGCGGTCATCCTAACTCTCAGATGTTTTTTTACGTTTTGAACTCTATAAATACATCTACTTCTTCCACTCAAATTGCATTCTTGAAAAGCATAAAATTGAGAATTACTTGAGCAAAACTCTTTAAGCTTACATCTTTTTAATTCTTCAAATATTTAAATGAAATATAACATAAATTAGGTAATATTTTATTCAAAAAATGGTAAAATATCATCATTTAGGACCTCGAATAAGTGTAGAAACTACACTTATCATATAACAAAAAAAAAACTGCGGATTAAGTCTACCAAATCATGGAGGATTTAGCATTCACCAGTTTACTTTGGCCTACTGAAATGACGAGTGGAAAGAGAGCTGCTAGGGTATTCGAAGTTGATTCTTTAACAGCAATTTCAGCACATTTAGCATCATTGGCGCAGAAGGTGGATAAGATGAACGCAGCCCAGACAATGGGACTGAAATGCAAACATTGTGGAGAGAATCACGAGAGTGTTGATTGTAATGTAGGATCTCATTTGTTCAGACAGTAGAGGATGTGAACTACACTCAGAATCTTTAAAGGCAACAATACAATCTAAATCTTAACACCTATTACCTAGGCTGGAGAAATCATCCAAGTTTCTAGTAGAGTAATAACCATGGTGCTCAGAAATTTCAAATCGGAACAAACAGAGGTAAAACATGAAAAAACCAAACTGCTTGGTGGTAGACTGGCTCGGGAGAGGCAGTCGCCAGCCAAAATTGGGTGGTCAATCGGAATTTCCAATGGTCCAAAATTTGATTGTTCTGACCTCTGATTTTTCTATACAAATGGATATGTTGGTCCTCCGGATAAGAGGTGGTTGATCGGATGCGGTCATCCTAACTCTCAGATGTTTTTTACGTTTTGAACTCTATAAATACATCTACTTCTTCAACTCAAATTGCATTCTTGAAAAGCATAAAATTGAGAATTACTTGAGCAAAACTCTTTAAGCTTACATCTTTTTAATTCTTCAAATATTTACTTTGAAAACTTTGGATCAACTTTTGAAAATTATCTTCTCCATTAAAGTTCTCTCATATAACACTTGAGCTTCATTCATTGTTATTTTTCTCTTGGTATTTAATTGTGATTGTATAATTTATTAAGAGATAAGTTTCAATTTGTAAAATCAATTTTATTTAAACTTGTAGGTCGTGTTGAGGTCCCATAAAGCTCAACATTAAGGATCATTGCTCCTTTTTTGTAAGTCACCGAAAGCTTTGTAAAGAGTTGAATTACATCACAAGTCAATCAACATAGTGAAATTGGCCTTACTCATGCCGGAGAGCTTGGTAACGAAGGATGTAGATCATTGCGTTGGATCGAACATCCATAATTATATCATTTGCATTCTCTATCCCTCTTTACTTATTGCTTTCATATTCATCCTTATTATTTGAATTAATCTATCTAGTTATTACGTGCTTGACTTTAGATTAATTTTTCGAAATTTTTTTAAAAATCAACTCACCACCTCTTGGTTAGCTATTCTTAGGCTATCAATTGGTATTAGAGCGAGGTACTCATTTTAAAATTACGATTTCACAATCTCGAGCAATGGCTAACCACAACAATCTTCAAAATCTCGAGGGGCATTTCACAAATTGACATCCCTTCTTTGATAGCACACATTATAATTATTGGAAAGCTAGAATGATGATTTACATTCAATCAATAGATTATAGCATTTGAGAAATCATTGAATATGGTCCTTAAATGCCTACCAAAATTATAAAAAATGATGAAAAACGGCTAGTTAGATAAGGATTTGGATCAGAGGAATATGATGAAAATGATAAAAAAAAAAAAAAATTGTCCTTTAATGCTAGAGCCTAAAACTTCCTTTATTGTGCCTTAGGTAGAAATGAGTTTAACCGTATTAGCACATATAACTCCGCATATGATATATGCCATGCTTTAGAAGTCACTCATGTTGGCACTAATAAGGTAAAAGAAACCAAGATTAATCTCTTAGTCAAAGAATTTAAAACTTTCTTCATGAAATAAGACGAACCTATTGTTGAATCGCTTCACCGATATAGTTAATGGTTTCAAGGGCTTTGATCGTAAATTTACTAATGGTGAACTTGTAAGTAAAATGCTTAGGTTACTTTCAGAAGATTGGAGCTCATTAAAGATGTTGATAGAGAACACCAAAGATATCAACTCTCATCCTTTGGAAGAATTCTATGGAACTTTGATGACATACGAGCTCAACAATGCCAAAATCAAGAAGAAGACGAGGAAAAGCAAGGAAGAATCAAAAGAGTCTCCTAGGTGTCAATTGTTCTCAAATCGACAATTGAAGAAGGAACTACAAGTGAACATATGAGTGATGAAGAGTTTGATGATCTTGTGCTTCTTGTCAAAAAATGAAGAGGCTTTCGAAATAATCGAAAGTTTCTAAAGAAAGAAGCAAGAAAATTATTTGTTATGATTGTGACATCCCGGTCACAAGAGAACCGAAATTTCAAGAAAAAGGCACTTCAAGCAACATGGGATGAAAGCTACGATGATGATCGCGATGAAAATGAAAGTCAAGAAGAGATCGCCAACATGTGCTTCATGGCAATCAATGATGAGATAAATTCTATTGAAAAATTCTCATATGATAATTTATCTTCCTCTTATGATACAGTTTTAGAAGAATTTGAAAAATTCGCTCTTAGTCACTCTATTTTAAAAAAGAAACATAAATTATTAAAAAGAAATGGAGAAAATTTCAGAAACAAAAAAGGAAAATGTTGATTATAATTCATTGTATAAAGAAAATTATTTTTTGAAAGAAAATGTTGAAGACTTGACAAAAATAATTTTTAAATTCACTCAAGGGAAGAAGAATTTTGATTTAATGTTTGGTGATAAAAAAAAATGTGTTTTTGATCAAGGAGGCATATAAAACCATCTTTGAAACAAAAATCTCTCAAAAATTTATTTGTCAAAGCCTCAAATAAAATTTCCTCTGAAACAACTTGTAGTTTTTGTAACAAGGATGGACATATTGCCTNATATAAAACCATCTTTGAAACAAAATCTCTCAAAAATTTATTTGTCAAAGCCTCAAATAAAATTTCCTCTGAAACAACTTGTAGTTTTTGTAACAAGGATGGACATATTGCCTACAATTGTCTAACCAAAAAGAAGCTACACTTTCAAAATAAAAACAAGTGGACTGAGGATCCACTAAAACTAACTACTAAGGACCCAAGCTTGTGGGGGTACCAAAAATCAAAAGTTGAATTATTATTGTAGGTACCAAAGAAGATGACGAGCAAATAGTTCTTGGATAGCGGATGTTCAAAGCACATGACTAAAGATAGAACTTTACTATCAAATTTCAAAATAAGGATGAAGGTCATGTCACACTTGGATACAATGCAAACGGAAAAATCATCGAAATTGGAAACATTGGTAAGCATCTCTCCCCTTCCGTTGAAAATGTACTATTGGTAGATAACCTNAGCACATGACTAAAGATAGAACTTTACTATCAAATTTCAAAATAAGGATGAAGGTCATGTCACACTTGGATACAATGCAAACGGAAAAATCATCGAAATTGGAAACATTGGTAATCATCTCTCCCCTACCGTTAAAAGTGTATTATTGGTAGATAACCTCAAACACAATTTACTCAATATTAGTAAATTATGTGATAAAAGTTATCATATTAAATTCGATTATTCTAAATGTCTCATTAAGGATGTTACATCTAAAGAGATATTGTTTATAGGAAGCCGAAGAAGAGATGTTTATATCATAAATATCGATTTCAAAAATGATGAAAAATGTTTAATTAGTCGGAAAGAGGATGCTTGGCTATGTCATAGGAGATTAGGTCCTGTTGGCATGGATCTTCTTTCAAAAATCTCCAAAAATAGTTTTGTCAAAAATTTACTAAATTTGAAGTTTGATAAGATAAAATTTGTGATGCATGTCAATTTGTTAAACAAGTAAAAAGCTCTTTTAAACCTAAATTATATTCTTCGACCACAAAACCACTTCAACTACTCCACATATATCTTTTCGGACATTCTAGAACCTCTAGTTTGGGTGAAAAATCTTATGTCTTCGTCATTGTCGATGACTTCTCTAGATTCACTTGGGTTTTTTTTCCTAAACCTCTTAGATGAAGCCTTGAATGCTTTCAAACATTTTTGGCAAAAAGGTTCTAAATGGAAAAGGATTCTCTATTACAATTATTAGAAGTGATCTCGGTGGAGAATTTGAAAATCTCGTTTTCGATGTTTGTAATGAAAATGGATATGAACATAACTTTTCGACTCCTAAAACTCCTCAACAAAATGGTGTAGTAGGAAGGAAGAATCACACATTGCAAGAAATGGCTAGAGCCATGCTAAATGAAAATAGCGTGCCAAAATATTTATGGGCCGAAATCGTTAACACTGCTTGCTATATTGTAAATAGAGTTTTAGTTAGTCGAAAGAAAACTAAAACCCCATATGAGCTTTGGAAAAATGGGATTTCAAATATCGGTTATTTTAAAGTTTTTGGGTGTAAATACTTTATTTTAAACATAAAAGAATATTTGGGAAAATTTGATTATTATGATATTGGAATCTTTCGGTTACTCATCGACTAGCAAAACTTATAGAGTCTTTAACAAAATAACTCTAGTCGTTGAAGAATCTATGCATGTTATTTTTGATGAAACTAATCCTCTTGATCTTGAGAAAGTATTGCTAATGATCTAGTATTGGAGACTTCCTTGGAACAAATGAACATTCAAGACCGAAACAAGGATGATCCAAAAAGAGAACATAAGGAGGGAGTAAATGTTCAATCAAGTGAAGAAGAACTTATCGAAGCGTCAAATGATCCCACTCTACCAAAAGAATGGAGGCTTGTTCCCTCTCACACAAAAGAACTTATTATTGGTGATCCTTCCAAATAGATTACAACTAGAGCTTCTATTAGGAATCACCTAAATAGTTGTGCTTTCATCTCACAAATTGAACCAAAAAATTTCAAGGAAGACAAGTTTGATGAATTTTGGATTCTAGCCATGCAAGAAGAATTAAACCAATTTGAAAGAAATCATGTTTGGGATTTAGTTGCTAGACTAAATAATCAAACCGTCATCGGTACAAAATGGGCTTTTTGAAATAAAAGAGACGAAAATGGGATTATTGTGCGTAACAAGGCTAGATTAGTGGCCCAATGTTATAATCAAGAAAAAGATATTGATTTTGAGGAAACCTTTACACCAATTGCTGAATTAGAATCCATTCACATGCTTCTTGTATTTGTTTTTTTTTAAGGATTTACTCTGTATCAAATGGATGTCAAAGTGAATTTCTTAATTGTTTCATTCAAGAAGAAGTTTTTGTTGAACAACCACCCGGCTTTAGAGATCACAAGTATCTGAACTATGTTTTCAAATTTAGAAAAACTCTTTATGGTTTAAAACAAGCTCCTAGGGCTTGGTATGAAAGATTGAGAAAATTTCTAGTTTCAAATGGTTTTTCAATAGGAAAATCGGATACTACCCTATTTGTTAAAACTCAAAAGAATGATGTGATTATTGTTCAAATCTATGTTGATGATATTATATTTGGTGCTACTAATATTCATCTTTGTAAAGAATTATCAAAATGCGTGAGTATGGAATTTGAAATGAGTATGAAAAGAAAACTCAAATTCTTTGTTGGTCTCCAAATTAAGCAAGTTAGAGATGGTATATTCATCAATCAAAATAAGTATATATTGGACATGCTCAAGATGTTCGAAATGGATTACTTGAAGCCTATGAAAACTCCAATGAGTAAATCCATAAAATTGGATAAAGATGATCAAGGTACTTCCGTTGATGTCATAAAATATCGAGATATGATCAGATCCCTTCTCTACTTAACTGCTAGTAGACCTGATATTATGTTTAGTGTGTGTTTATGTGCTCGATTTCAATCAAATCATAAAGAATCTTATCTTAGTGCCGTAAAACGTATTTTTAGATATCTTAGTGGCACTAGAACATAGGGTCTTTGGTATCCAAAGGGCACTCATATTGATCTTCTTAGCTATTCGGATGCCGATTGAGCAGATTGCACAGTAGATCGTAAAAGCACTAGCGAAACTTTTCATTTTCTAGGATTTGTACTTGTTTCATGGTTTAGTAACAAACAAAACTTCGTTGCATTATCTACCGTCGAAGCCGATTATATCTCAGCCGCTAGTTGTTGTGCACATACATTATGAATGAAACAAACTTTTAGTGATTAATATTATCATTCGATCATATACCTATCATATGTGATAACAGTAGTGCCATAAACTTATCAAAAAATCCTATATTTCACTCTCAAACCAAGCATATTGAGATTAGACATCACTTCCTAAGAGATCACGCACAAAAGGGGGACATTGTATTGGAATTTATTAATACGGAAAATCAATTGGCCGACATTTTCACTAAACCTCTAGCGCTTGATTGTTTCTCACATATTTGAAGAGGAATAGGGATTATTAATGAGTTCGAAATATATGGCTAAATTAAATTCATATTATATGTTCTTACTTGATTTTTTTTTTTGTTTGATTGAGTAAGTTTAAAAAAAAAAAAATTGGCGGACGACGTTCAGTCATTCGAAAAACCAGAAAAATCTAGTTTGGAAAAAAAAGGACGACCTCGGTCGACCGGAAGTTGTCATCCAGAAAACCAGAAAGTTTAGTTTGAAACCATTCTAAAAAAGGAGAGGTTCGATCGACCGACTGCCGAGATTTCATCTATTTTTATCTTTTCCATCTCTTATTTTTCACTCATTCTCTCACTTTCCTTTTTCTTCTCTATAGATCTACCTTCAAATTCACCATATCCTCCATTAATCTTCAAGATCTCACCAAGATTTCAAAAACCCATCATTTTTATTCTTCAAAAATCTAAAAATCCCCATTTTTCTTCCACTAAAAATTTAGTTTCTCTCACCTTTAGGGTCGACCACCTTCTAAATTTTCCTTCTTCCATTTTTTTTATCATGCCAATGGTCAAAATAACGGGAAAGAAACCAAGGATGGAGAGGTTGCCAACTTCTTCATCGAAGGATGAACCTGAGGTGCTGAAAAATCATTTTGATAAATCACCCATGCTTATAGGTAAGACCGTAGATTTTGCGGATTTTATTCTTCAAGCACCTGCATTTCATGTGGAAGAATTCTTCTTAAGAATGGGTTGCATCTCAATTGCATCTATGGAAGAATATGCATATCCTAAGCTTATGAAAGATTTTTACAAAAGTATGGTTTATACTCCTCGTACATGTAGCATTTCTTGTTTTCTAAAAGGAAAAAGGATTACAATTACCAAAACCCTTGTACGTTCTCTCCTTGAGCTAGAAGAATGTGTGAATCAAGTGTTTTGTCATATGGCTCATCCAACTTGTGACGATTATAATCCTATCATTGCATGTCCTAGAGTGATCAAAATTTTTTTTGTACATCCAATAAAACTTAGTTCAAACCAACTTACCCTGTAAAGTTTTACACATTATCTTTGCCCATATTATCTCTCCTAAAAGGTCATCTTGATAAAGTTACTCACTTCGACCTATTTCTTCTTGATTCCTTTTTAGTAAGGTGAATCCCTTATCAATCAAGGTCTATTTGTCCAATTCTTTCGAGCATTGTCAAAATCGAATTTTCCAACAATTGTCATTGGTCACATGAAAATTGTCCACTCCGCTACTCGCATCAAGGCTTTACCCTTCGTCATGCTTCTTACTAAAATTTCTAAACATTTTGAAATCCCTCTAAATGATGAGATCTTTGTTTCACTCCATCCCACCGACATTATCAATACGCATACTCTTAAACGCATGAAAATTGTCTAGGACAATGGGCAATGGGTGGCCCGTACTAAGGGATTTGATTCAGACTCAGGACCTTCGAGTTTACCTTTTGAAGGAGATGAAGATGACATCTGAAATGATAGTGAGGACAGCGTACCACAGGTTCCTAGTCCTTCTCATGACATCTCAGTATCGAGTGCTCGTCCACCCTCCGGCAATTTTACTTTTACCAAGGATTACTACAATCTTCTCAACGGACGTATCGATTTACTTACATCCTCCGTCGATGGGCTAGGTAGGATGCTTCACCATATGCAAGTTCAACAAGATGCAATATAAGCTCAACAAACGTCAATGCAGGCTCTGCAAGATGCCTTTTATCCTTACTACAATGCTCAATATGAGGAAATGTAGGCTCAACAAAATGCCTTTTATGCTCGATTTGATGCACTCTTTCCACCACCGCCTTATGGATATGTATTTTAGTCCTTATGTTGATCTAACTTCTTTGTATCCTTACCTTTCATAAACTTATGTTTGACCAGTCTATGCGGTATCCTATATTTTGCATTTTTCGACTTCACGTGCCTACTTAAGGGGGAAAATTTATATTGTTTCCTATGGTTGTGTTTTACTGTTAAATGCTATATCTTTTTGCTTATGACAAAAGGGGGAAATGTATGAGATGATATGCTTGATGAAAATATGGTGATCAAAAATCCTGATGATATGCTTGATGAAAATATGATTATCGAAAATGCTTGCCTTGATAAACATATGTTTTAATGTGTTTGGCTATTGGTTTATAAAGGATAAGAGGGATAAATCGATCACATTTAAAATTTAAGAGTTATATTCCTTATCAATTCTTCAATATTACTTTGTAAATCATCTTGTTTGTCATAATAAAAAAAAAAGGAGAAATTGTTGACCTATGGTTGATTTAAAACATCAAAGTTTTGATTATAACAAACAAGTTGATCTTGTTTACTAACACGTTGAATTTAAGTGATTATAGTCTTTCAACACATACGTTGGAAAATTGATCAATGGTCATCAAAAGATCAAAAGCTATCATCACAAATTGGACTCATGAGGAAGTCAAGATCGAAGTCATAGTCAAGATGTTAAGAGCCAAATTTCGGAACAAGATCAAATACTCGATCTCTTAGCTAAAATGTAAAGGTACTAACACTTTGATACATGACAATGAATGCTTGAACTCAAAACCCATACATGTATTAAAAACAATCTTGTGCATTAAAAGTCATTCGTATACAAGGATTTGATCAAATGTAAAAATGATTTTTAAAAATGATATCTGGACTTGTAAAACACTTTTTATCTTGGAAAGTTAGTTAAAAATACTCTCCAAAAGTCCATGCTTTACAAAACCTTCAAATCGGAACAAATGGAAGTAAAACGTGGAAAGGCTAAACTACCAGTGGTTAACCGGTCGGGATAGGCGATCGACTGGCCAAAATTGGCGATCGACCAGAAACTCTCAACGGTCCAAAATTTGACCGCTCTAACCTCTGATTTTTCTATACAAACAGTTATGTTGGTTATTTGAATAAGAGGCGGTTAACCGAACGTGGTCATCAAAACTTCCAGATTTTTTTGACGGTTTGAACTCTATAAATACCTCTGCTTCTTGCATTCCAACTGTATTCTTGAAAAGCATGAAATAGAGAATTACTTAAGCAAAACTCTTTGAGCTTACATCTT
>CAIGRS010272889.1:0-13304 GCA_903798395.1 Fraxinus floribunda | reverse complement strand
CCATAATGGTTGACAAACAAGCTCTTAACATTTTAGCATGTTCACTGCTAAAATCCATGAATATTTCCGATAAGAGTCTGGGTGGAGTCCTAGTTTCGTTGTGGCCGATTATTCTCTCGGACCAGCGCTATTTCAAATGTAATCAGAAAGCTCTCGTTATTATTGATTTTGTAGCTTGCATTCGGGGGATCCTTGTAATTTTTTTTTTTTTTAGTTTGTGGTTACATCCGATTCAGAGATATTGTTAAAAATGAGATTTTGACTATCGTAATCAAGAAATGTATAAAAAAAAAAGAAAAAGGATTTTGATCGAAGTAAGAGTCGAAATGTTAGATAGGTAATAATGGTCTTTCAACACTTGTTTCCCAAATGACGACAGTCATGTACCACCATAGGAGTGCTCGAACTATCCAAAATATAATTTTGGTATAGTGCAAGGAAAAAAGAATCAATCTGGCAAATGAGGGATTCCTAAATATGGATGTTGAAAATTATGTCACATCTTTTTGAAAAAAAAAAAACATGACTATTGAAATATATCAAGTCCGAAAGTCATGAATCATGAATGAAATCATTCAAAAAAGAAATTTTTTTCGTCGCACATAATCTAAAACTTTGTCACATATCACACACATGGACATGTGTTAAGCGTCCTTTTTAATAATTTTTTTAGGAATTACCCCCAATAGTATATTCCCAAGTATCCGTTGGAATATCAAGAGAAATTATTCTAAGTAGTTTTTAATCAAACTATTAAGAGAATTGTAACAAGGTTACAGAGCGTTTGTGTTGGAAATTGATAATTATTAAGTCCTCGTTTGAGCTCTATTATATTAAAAAAATATTTTTTTCAAACTCATTTTTAATTATACATTCTTCCAATAAAATAATTTTATACATAAATTCAATTTTTTTCCTATTTTTTAGCTACATATTCTCTAAAAAATAACTTTTGTAAAACATATTATCTCAAATGATGGGACTCAAACACACCCTGTTGGTTTAGAGTCCGTTTGGTAGAGATTAAAACTGAATTAAAATTGAAAAATTAGTCGTTATTGTTGAGTTTTATTAGACGAGTGAGATTCAATAACGACTATATTTTCAATTTTAATTGGTACCAAACGATCCTTAATCTTTCTTTAAAAATTTGGAATTTGATAATAGTTTTTTAATAATCAGACTTCAGACATCACTGATCTCGTCTACTACAATACCATGTTTTACGGGTAAGTGCTCTTTATTCAAAGCATCGCCGTGGCTTCATGTTCAAAACCAAAATGTCCAAAAAACGCAGTAGCCAACTACCCTCTGACCTCTGACCTCGCAACCACCAACTCTTCATCTTTTCTCTGCCACAGAACCACCTCCACCCTCCTGCAATAATTTACAACTCAGATCCCGTTCACAACTACAAATTACAGAGCAACAAAAAACACCATCTCAGCCACTTGTATGAAAGAGAGGAGTGCAAAAAGATTGGTTTAGTCTGTAAGACAACCGCCTGACCATCCTAACCGAGTAAACTCAGCCAGGAACGATCCTCTACTGCCCGATGACCCCTAATGGGAGCCATAGAGCTGTTAATCACGCTCTGGTCAGGCGGGCATTTGTCATCCTTCAGACATGGTTTCCTGTCTCCTTAGAACTCAAGGATACAGAGGTACGAGCCTATAGAACAGATCCTGTTCAAGTAAGGTCGTGACTAATTGCTTCCCAATTCTTCTATTTATACGAGTTATTTACTAGCTTAACTTTCGATGTGGGATAGGTTACTATTTTTTTATATATGTTGGACTGCCTTCATCAACTTATTTTGAGTATTTCTGTTCGTATATATTCTTCTGCACTATTCAATGGCTTGTTCCATTATCGCTACTGTTATCTGTTTGCTGCCTTTACCTTTCAACCTCATCTACCCCTAAAAATCATTCATTTAGTGATTATACGGTTTTACAAAAATTAGTTAGAATTCTGCTTTATCACTTTCTTCTTTCCCTAGGCAGTCTTAGTTCTATGCAGACAGCGAAGGTTAGTTTCAAGAAGCCCATCGGAAGTATAAGTGTTTCTGGCCATATGTTTGCGTGATGTCCAATGCCATGTGGTGTGCAGATAACAAAAGGGTACAAGGGATTCCAAAAGGAAGTCCAAAAGTGCCTTATCAATGTTCGCAATTTGAAAGGTATCGCGACAGACAACTGCTCTTGCGCACTTCATAAGTAGTTTATATGTTAGCTCGAGGATCATTGAGTGTTAAGGGATATATATTCCACGTCGATAAATGATGTTGACACAGACCAAAGATCTTGGACTACTTCTCTTAACAAGGTTGACCTTTTAAGATAGACCCCAAATTTTAATATGGTATCAGAGCCCATTATGCTCCAACGAGCGATTCGATCCTATTAAGACTCTAAAATGAGCACGTAGATTTCAAGATTGGTCTGCTCAAACGAGCCACCATCTTGCGGGGACGTGTTAAGTGATATATATACCACATTGATAAATGATGTTGACACAGACCAATTAATAAAGATCTTGAATTATTTCTCTTAACAAGGTTGACCTTTTAAGATGGAATCTCAAATCTTAACATTGAGTCCCTCTGTTGGTCTGTAGCAGAACTCTTCTAAGTTTTATGAAAATCAAAATGATAATTTAAATCTTGGCAGTGCATAGAATATTCTTCTAGTTTTGGGACTGCTGATAGTTGGCATTTTTTCTTCCGATGAATTTGGCAATGTCAACATGAAAATCTGATGCCAAAATAATTATCATCTAATGAGAAGAAAAATAAAACAATGCAATATGTTTGATACACAGTATTAAATCGTACTTGACGATAGAATCGAGGAAACTTCAAGTTTCTTCCTTCTTTGGTCATATATACGGTATTATCTCATTCACATTATGAAACACGTACTAGAGGTGTAGTGGTTAAAACATGAGAATTAGAACACTAGTATTTCACGTGCAGGCTAAATGGCCTCATATTGAATAAAAAATTACGTCATTACACCTCATAGACTAATACGGTTATCGACCTAAGTAATTAGTTACCATGCGGACATTAAGTCTCTTTTTATACAAAATAGCATGGTTTGATGGAGTTCGAGTCCTAACACCACTCATGTGGATCTGTACCAACCATCTACCACTTTCGTGTGATTCGATTAGTGAATTTATCTCACGGTTATTTGATGAATCAACTTGTTGATACATGTGTTCATCCAGATGATCATATTCAACAACTTATATTTTAGTTGTCGTTGTTAGCTAGTCAAGTATTTATTCAAGTGCTGACGCATAAGGATTAATTTTTATGTACCAAATAACTTACATATATAAAGTTTACTTAGGAAACACGTGGCGGCCCCCTATTGGGGGGGGGGGCGCCTTATTTGGTACACGTAGCACCGTCCGACTCATAAATTGGTGATAGACTCCAATAGATATGAATAGTATTACTCTCAAAATAGTGATGGTGGACACAAATGTAAAATAGGGTTAAATCGTATGGCAGCTTATGAGTGAAAACCTTCTCAACATTGAAATGAGCTTCATCTTGATCGTTAAAGCACACTCCTTTGATGGAATTGTATCCGCATATGGAAATTCAAGTTATTAAGATGAGAAAATATAAGCCATATGCAATTCTCAACACAAGTATGCGTAGTAACACCTATAACTAGAATTCTGCATCATCCTACTAAGCTGGAGCTTTCATGACTTTAACTCGAGTTTCATCACTATCTTTAGGGACAGCCAAAGGTACTGAAATAGTCAGTCTTCTGAACCCCTGTTGAACTTTTTGCATCACGTTGGTAGTTTTGTGCCGAGATATGTGAAACCCAATGGCATCTAAGTACCAACCACTCCTTCCCTTGAATCCCACAATTTGGCCACCCTCCATTGGAAAGGAGAATGGTGTTCCTTCTTCTACTCCAAATGGCCCCAACGTTCTCCGGTTGCTTTTAAATGTCAGTGATCGGATCACTGGGCTGCCACCACGAGAGTAGTGTCCACTCACAGTTGTCAAGAACTCTTCAGGAAATTGCAGCTTGATCTAGAATCCGTGAAGTAATTAAGTACTCGTTTGATAAATTTTGGCTAAAATTTTTATCAATTTTCAATTTGTCAAACTTCAATTTTAACCACACAATTTGGTATGATTCACAACTTTTCAACTACACATTAAATCAACTTTGTCAAAATATGCTAAAACATTATCAAAATTTTTGTCTAACAACCCCTAAGATAATATTAAGTTTCGAGAAAATTGCATTACAAGTTCCCGACTTATTTGATCAACGTTTAAATTGAACAAGTGATCATCATCATCATCTTTTAATTATATTTGAAGCCATCGAAATCTCAATTAAATCACACCCCTCTAGGCATCACCAATTTCGAAAATAAAATCTAGCTTCATAAAATTCGACGTAGGAGGATCCTAATGATTTAATGGAGGTCTAGACATTTCACATCGTTGAGGGTGGTGACCAACTTGCTTCTTTTTAAAAGTTTTGAATCAATTTACTATAATCTTGGGAGCATATAAGCAAAGAAGGGAGAACTTAAAAACACGATTTATAAATTATACCAAACGGAAATAAGAATTGAGAACCTATCTCAACATATTGGATCAGTTTTTCATATATTCTGTGACTGAGTCAATTATCATGAGACTAAGAGCATTTATAGCTAAGCCTAAAATATATTTGGATAACTTTTAAGTAAAAAAGTTACTTATTTTAAAAGTAAAATGCGTATTAACTTATTAGTAAACCTTTAAGGTTAGCCAAACATGCTCTTAACAAAAAAGTTGTATGGTCCAATTTTTTGCATAAATAATTGGGTGATAATTATGGATATTTTTTTTCTTTTTGTTGTGTCAAATATTAGGAATACTTTCTGAATCTTTTTAGATCCGTATCTCTATATCGCACATAAATAAACTAATAGAAATGAAATAAAATGTTACCTCAGCAGTGCAATTACCCCCGGAACCTCCATGCTTCTCTCCTGAAACAGGCTTACCATTCTTATCATAAACCACACATATTGAGTCGATACAGTGGCCGTATTTGAGGGTGATTTCTCTCACTCCATGGTAACTTCCATCATCCCAATTATTCCCTCCATTGCCTCCCCATGGCCCGACAACTATTGCTTTCTTTTTCTCACCAGCCTGGTCCTTCTCCCCATCCTAAAAGATTTTAGCAGAAATTTGTGTTGTCAGGAAACTGGAAAATGGAAGGTTGACAACCCACAATTCAGTAGTAAATAGAGCGAAACAAAAGAAATACATATAGAGTAACTTGAACATCCTTCAAAATATTTTATTTATAAATTTTGATAAGAGTTCAGAACTGCATACCATGCTAATCCAACAATGAACTAAGAGAGACTGATGCCAGATATCCAATGGCTTTGTATCAATTAATTCCCAAAGTGGGAAAGGGACTCTATATAGAACAAAAAAGTCATTACCTTTGTTGTGGTATCCGATTCCATTTGTAGCACCATCCAGTAAAGTTCCGTTTTTGTGATTTTGGAATCGAAGTTAACGGGCCAAAACTATACCAAGTGCCTTTGACTAAAACACTTTGCATCTTGTGCTCAAATGATCAGGTAAGCATCTGATTTCCCACATGATCAGGTAATAAGCATCTGATTCCCCCACAGAGGTCAATCTACTGTTGCACCGAATCATATACTTCAGGAGTAGATTATGAATGCCGTGATTGATAAAGATTTAGTTGCGTTATATCTCCTATTAGATCTACCAATGAACATATATAGTATAATGGTATCATGTCAAGAAATTAATAGGGACTAGCGTGCATGGAGACCATCATATGGGTACTACCTATTCCATAAAGAACCATTGTAAGAATCCATCATACTGGTTTCCAATCAAAATCCTGGTGCACTTGTGGCATAAGTTTATTATTGTCTATGCCTGAAATAAAAGCACTATCACCATGAACCAAAATCTAGTTAAACTAACACTGCACGGGCATCCAAGCCCGTCCATTGAAGGCTAATATTTCAAAATGGTAGTTACCTTATTCTATGGTGTGCACTTTCATTTCCAAAAAGTGAACCGTTGGCTTACAACAACAATGAAGGGGAATACATTTTCATGTATTCAAACTTCCAATGAAACCAAAATCCATTTCATAAATGAAAAACTCGTTTTTTTTTTCAAGGAAGAGACACCAACGAAACTGCCGATTGGCAGTTGGAATAAGGAGAAATACCGCTTTGTAGAAACACCGCAATGAAAGTTCATGCACTTTCATAATTAAGAAAACCGCATGCCACCAAATGAAGTTTAGAATTGCAGAATGTAGAAATCTTCAACAGAATATAAAATGGTAATTTTACATAAATGGATCAAACCCTCGCTGTGTGCCACAAAGGATGCATGCAATCTGATATTTTAGATAACCAAACACACGTAATATGGCAATAAGCAAAAACCGTTTATCATAGTAATAAACTCCACTACAGTAATCTAATTTCTTAAAATTAGGATGCACTTGTTGTAAACAATATTTAAATTGGTTCAAACCAATAACATGTATAATGATATACAGATTATGACATGCAGATTTTTTAAATACAAATTTTTCTTTGCTTTGAAGTTTGAAAACATATGTAATCACAGAATATATTAGGCACGTGAACCATGTATGAGTGTTAGTATATGTAAATCGTTGTTTAGACAAAGAAAATATTTAATTCGCAGAGGCGTAATTAAATTCTAGGAAAAAGGAAAGAAAGAAGGTAAGAAAAAAGAAAATAAAACGAAGATCGAAATCCAAGGCAAGTGAAAGACACTTTTTCCTTATATTAAGAGAATCACTAGAACAATGTATAACTTATCATACATTGATCACTAGAGGCACATATAGCTAGTGCTAATATTGTTTTCTGTTGCTGTCAGCATTTATTCCGGAGAAAAAGTTTTGAATCTCTATCATGAGAAGGGTTAGCCGTACAATAGACAATTCGCCAATCGATTACATCGTCAAAGGAAAGTCTGCTTTGCATTGAAACACCTAAAGAACCACCCTTCCATTTTTCTTTTCTCTTTGAAATTTATATTTATATTAGTATGATAATAAAACGTAGCCATTAGAACGAGGAACCTAAGACACGGCATTATTGCTAACTAAACTGAGTTACTGGCTTAAGAACCAGCATACATTTCTTGAACTCACAAGAGATTCAGTTCAAAGAAAAAGTTAGCCCCGGCCATTATTTTGAAAAAAATGAAGTTTTGAGTAGTGATTATTTTGGAAGATGTGTGGTTAAAAAGTAGGGAAAAGTTTTTGGTTTATGTGCAAAATAGTTGATGGTGTAAATGTGTGGTTGAAAATGAAATATGAAAAGTTCTATTTTAAAGGGAGAGAACTGGGGGCTTAATAAGAAAATTAGATAGAGAAACTTCGAACAAGAAAATATTTAGTCATCAAATAACCAAACTCAAGAATAAACATATAGCAACACTACACAGAGCAGAAAAATGTTCAACTCTATACCTGACTAGGAATTCGTCTGCCATAGAAAGCCCACGTAGTCCGGAAATCTGGCTGATAGGATGGCAATGAATGAATGCAAGGTCCTCTTCTCGTTCCCCTTAAAAAACGTATTCCACAAAGGCACCATTAGCAAGGTCCTCTTGTCAAGAACATGAATGCAATCGAGGGAGTTCCCTTAAAGGGGTACTCTTTAATTCTAGGTACAAATGAAGCACACCAAAACAGCTCAGAATCATTCATAGTATTAATCAAATTCGATTGAGGGCTAATCCATTTTTCCAGAGTACTAGGTTCTTGAACACAATGTCGAATTCTTGATTGAACCGCAGGAACTATATTCTGGATCCCGAGAAACCGACTCGTATTTAAACTGAGAAATGAAAACACAATGCCTGCTACCGAGAAAAGCAATAGAAAGCAATCTCTGTGGCAAAGGCCAACTGGATTGATTTGTGGTTCAGGTATACGGTTCTTTGCCATCCTGTGGATAACCAGAACTCCCTACTCTTGATTGCATCTTTAATTCAACCCCCATTAATTCTTAATTACTGGGAGGCTCTTGTTATTTTTTCCTCTTATCATCAAAACTATTCCTGAATCCACGAAATTTCGAATAACGTCAGATTTTTGGAATCTCAAGCTCTTCTAAATAACAATTCTAAGAATAATATCACCAATCCACATTGGTCTATGATATAAAATTACAAATTGATAAAATAAATAATTAAATAAAATCTCGATTTTCTTTCACATCGGTTTTCAAGAAAACGAGTAAAGAAAGCTTATCTAAGAAAGAGAAATATGAACCAAATTTGAAACAAGCAATGCAGTACTGCTCCTTACCAATTAGTGTAACTCCAAGCTTGAACTCTTGACGCAGAATTCAACAAAGCAAAAGTGTTAAATAGAAAAAAAAAAAAAAAAAATCGAAGCCAAGATTCTGCAGCTACTATCGGGAAAATATAGAGATGGAAAAGAAAATAAAAAAATCAAGTGTCATGAATGGGAGAGAGATATCTGAGAATTACAAGAAAGAGTGTGATGTTATATTTGTCATTACGTGGGTAGCTAATAAATGCTTGTGAAGGGCTAGTCAATGAATCAAATATAAAACTTTAAGATTAGGGGGGTGTGTGGTAGAGATTAAAATCAGATTAAAATTGAAAATATAGTCGTTATGTTGACTTTTATCAGACGGGTAGGATCCAATAACGGTCATATTTTCAATTTTAATTGGATTTTAAGCCGTACCAAACAGGCTCTAGACAATAAAAGTATAAAACTGATTAATGGTGGTTTTTCACACAAATTGGGTGCTTGATTTCCGGCCGAAGTCGTGAAAATAGTGCCCGAATTGAGAACGTTTTAATGGGATCTCCTTTGTTCAAAATGCAGCATTCGTGAGTTGTTTTGTGTGCTAATTCTATTAATCTCAGTATTGATGAGTAGGACTAGAGTTTGGGGAAGGGAAAGAAGAATCTTGCTACACTTACATTCTAATTAACATTATGTTTTACATCGAATCATGTAGTATATAATTTTACTATTAATTTCTTCAACACTTGAAATAATTATTGACCTCGATTTTGCCACATATTCAAATGTCATTTAAGTTGTACATAAATAATGTACAAATAGCATAATTTGAGAGAGGATTGAGTGTGTGCTCACTCACTCGCAGGTGTTGGTACTTGGTAGAATAACCTGGGAAGGTTGGGTTTTCCGGTTTTAATTTTCCGTTGTTCTTCGAACCCTCCACTTGCTGGGACCCATTAAGTATAAGCAATGCTGTGATGGTATTCTGCTAAGAAGTCATTCATTATCATTCACATGTATAACGCTTTTGACATGTATTTGGATAAATAACCTAACTAGATGATACGCTCACGCTTCACTTGTAGTGATGTTTACCCGGGTTTCGAGGCAAGCCAGAGCCAGACTCAACCATGTCCAATCTCGATAAAATTGCAAAAATGTCCCATTTGACGTACTTACAACTAAATATTAAATGCCACAAACCACTGATAGAAACACCAAGAACACATGATAAAATAAAACAGAACATTTAAGAAATCTATATTCATCAGAGCATGATATCTATGGTAAAACATTTGAGAATTTGTAAAGTTGTGTTCGTTTCCCTTTTCAGGATTTCCGTAAATGCAGATCAATAAGAACCAAATTGCAGAAAGAACAAAAAATCAACATTCGTGGGAGAAATTAATTTTCACAACATGATTGTATGATCAACAAGAATTTGGGAGTTTTATGGTCACAAAATTTACTCCAATGAATACTTGAAGAGCTACGAACTCTTCTGAGTTTATAGACACGATCTCTCACTCAATCTTCCATGCATAGAGGAAAAGACAGAACCTTGAAGCCTGCGTATAGCTTATCGTCGAATAATACTTGCTATCCCCACTGCAATCACTTCCATCGCCATGGCTGCAGCTTTCATCTTTGTCACTATCCACCTCTGGTGCACCTGGCTTGAAGATAAATAACGCATGGTTTGAGCCCGGAATGCAAAATAGCCAAGCATATACGTCCCAAAAGACTTGAACCGGTTGTTTGTTAACAAAGATTGTCTGATTCCCCCTGAATTTCCACTGCAGGTTTCGAATATGTATCAACACAATCCCATCTATGCTAATCCACATTTCTCTAGTCCCTGAAGTCGAGCTTTCTACAACAATGTCGTGCTCTTTTTTCCTGCAGTCAAATTTTGCCCTTGTGGAGAAAGATTTCTTCCCAAATACATGCTCTTCTTTGTAAAACAGCATTGCATCAACCAGTGCTGCTTTTGATTTTGTTCTCTTACGGGCCTTTTCGGTGTAATCCCCTAACAATAATGCCATTTCTTCACCAGAAACTAATGCAACGTAGAAATCTGAACAGGGTTCTGGACTACCTGAAAATTTTGCTGAACGAAAATCCCAATAGACATCCAATTGATTCCCATCAACCTGAAAGGTTTTGTACCCTTTCTTTGCCCAAAACTGCCAAGGTCTAACGTCAATTTTGCAAGTCTGATGATCTTCACTTTCCATGGTTGCAACAGATATACTCAGAGAATGACTCGACAAATCCTTGCTCCATAATACGGTTACATTTCTCCAGTAACCTCCAATATGTGTCTGGTAAGAACTAGTAACAGTGCTGCGCGCAGTTTTCTGAGTAACGGGATCATTTGTTAATTTCTGAGCCAGAGGAGGTTCGGAAGAGGATAATGAATAAGCCCTCGTGTTTATATGATAAGCCATTCTTGTAATCCTTACCTCTTCCAATCGAAGAGAGATGAAATTATGTCGCTAAATGTCAAATGTTAAGGAACAACCTCAATGAACGAAACAAGAATTAACTAGATTTTCTTTGGCTGCCAATCCAATTGCATCAGGAGGATACAGAAGACAGAGCGAAGAAAGCCAACATGTACACAATATTCCTCTTTCCAGACATTCTACAACACCATCGATATATTACGTATTTTTCCTAATAGATTCGTGTTCACGAATTCTCTTTGGCTGCAAACAGGAGAATATAGAAGGCAAAGCAAGCAACGCTAAAATATACACACTATTCTTCTATGAGGACATTCTACGAACACCATAGATATACCAAATCTTTTTCCCAAAACAATCGTGATCATGAAATCTTTTTCGCTATTCCAATCCACCAAACAAAAGGGTCCTCTCAGAATTCATCAATTCAGGATTCACAACAACGGTTGAATCAATATATGTCTAATATCTCGAGGATAAGATATTAGACATGAAACAGATTGGGTTTTCTGCAGGGAGAAATTCTGTTGGATTGTTTGGTGAAAGAAAAATGGAAGTTTGAATATTTACATTAGATTTTGTTTGTAAAGGAATGCTCTGGAATTGAGGGCAATGGTGACAGCCTGACAGGTTTCCTGAAAGGAAGGGTTCTTCCTCCTTTTACCCTTTCTAAGTATAAATATCGATGTTATATTGCATGATCAAATCCGAAATATCTTTGCTGTCAATCTCAACATTACAAGCACACCACAATGAAGATGAAGGTATTGGTTGAACTCCACTTTCTAATTTTTTATTTTTATTTTTTTTAAAATCAATTTTTTAATAATGCATTCTTTAAAATAATCAATTTTCATATAATCTATTATCAAAAATTTCTACCAAACAAGGATGAAGTGCTTTTTTGTTAAATAATTTGGTAGTGTTAAAGTCAAACCACTTATTGTTATAAAGTAATCGATATATTTCTTTTAATTTTTATGCACTTCCATGCACAGTTGACATTAGTCCTACATGAATGCTCTCGGCATGTACAGAGCCAACCAAGCTCTCGTTCTCGTGAGTGTGTTAATTGAATAAGATATTATCTAATTGCATAAAATTATATACATGTGAGGTATGAATATTGAATTGTAGGGAAGATTCAAATTTTATTTAGCCCATGTTTGATCTACATTATTTTTATCATTCTCCTTCTCATTCTTCTACTTATTTTCAACCACACATTCTTCAATAAAATAATATTTTTCATCGCATCAATAATTTTTCCTTCTTTTTCAACCACGTATTCTTCATCACATTAACAGTAAAAATGTATTCTTACTCTCAAAATATGCACCAAATAGGGGCTTATTTATTTTTGTGTGTGATATATGTTGTACTTGAATTGATGGTGTCAAATTGGATTGCACTATCTAGCTGTGGCTTGACATGGAAGCAACCCGATCCTATTCAAGCATAACTAAGTCGGACCAACTCATGTACGAGTTCTCGTTTATTGTGATTTTCACTAGGGTTGGGCTTGTAAACAAGAACCCGAAAAACTGACCCGAAAAATGCGTGTTCGACACACTGTACTGTACATTACATTACAATAAACAAAATTTTACTCCTTTTTCTACCATAATCGTGTTGAGTACTATCTAGTTATTTAGTAATGTTACCGAAGCAATGTGAAACGGATTATAATGTCGAAAGTGAAAGGCAAGAAGGGGTGGAAAAATTCTACAAGAATAATCATATTTGTCAAACTTATGACTTTGAAAGTGACTATATTTAATAAAAAATCATTTTCGTTTTTTTAAATTTTATGTTTTTTCAATATTCGGATTTTGCTATTTGCAGGTGAGGAATATGAGAATAGAGTAAGGAAAATTTGACAAGACAGAAATGGGCATATGGGCATGCTGTGAACTTCGCAACAATATTGTGGATGAAAGTTGATGCTACCAAAAATCGCACCTGGTGAGATTCGAGCTTGACGACTGAAAACGAGCACGAGCAAGACCTCCGGGTACCTGAAACAAAGGCGGCGAGGAATGTCCTCGTAGCCCCTCCGATNTGATGCTACCAAAAATCGCACCTGGTGAGATTCGAGCTTGACGACTGAAAACGAGCACGAGCAAGACCTCCGGGTCCCTGAAACAAAGGCGGCGAGGAATGTCCTCGTAGCCCCTCCGATGCCTAAGTCAGAAAGCGAATTGAGACAGAATATATGCTGTGAATAATGTGTAAACGTACCTGATTAATGGAGATGGATGGTTCATTTATAGGGGCTTGAGGTGTTTCGGAGAGGCAAGGAGTCTGCCATATCTAGAACTCCTAAGGCGGTTAGAGTTGTATTATGGCAAGTTTCCGTTTTACTGGGTGTTTGTATTGGAGTAGGACTTCGATGGTAGGAACTTTCTAGGATAAGGTAGTGTGTTGTAAAAAAGGATTCTTCTTTATCGGTCCAGATTGACGAAAG
>CAIGRS010272871.1:0-14750 GCA_903798395.1 Fraxinus floribunda | reverse complement strand
GGTAAATCACGTTATGATTTGATCAGATCAAGTAGAAGTTAGACTTTTCTTTCGCCTTTCTCATTTCCAGAGCGTCAAAAGAAGGAACTGGTAGTCCTTTTGATCCTTAGGTATCGCTAAGATCTTTGAGATTCTCTCTTTCACAAACAAGCCTTCGACAAGCCGTGTGTTGATGTGAAGACCTACAAGAAAGTGAAATAAAAACCTTGAATTATAAAGCACGTCTAGAGTAAGCGATCTACGAAGCTTATTGTGTGACCATGCTAAAGGGAAATGGTAATTCCCCTATCGAATCAAATCGTCTGACGCGATAAAATAAGACAATTTCCAACCTTTATCTCTCAAGGAAAGTCTAGTTATCAATCTATCGGTATTTGTCCTTACATTTAAGGAAAATTGGCCTTTTCTTACCGTCATGCTCCCTTATAAAGTAACCCTGCAGCAGCTTCGGCATGCTAAATGAAATATCGTGCTCCCAGTCAGAACTTGAAGAGCCAATAGCAACCACCAAGAGTTAAGCATGAGTTGACTGGTTGCAATATCAAAATATTCTACCACCATCCCAACCATGTGAAGAATCGAAAATCAAAAGTCATCTTTAAATGGCAACTCATAAAAAACGTCCAGCTTGGGACATTCCATGAAACTCTTACGTGTGGCTGTGGTAAGCGAAGTTGAATAGCTGTGGAATGCCATAGGCATCCCGAATTCTTATCATGTCATTATCCATCAGCTTGCTTGGTATGTTCTTAGCACTAGTGCTTGGATGGCTATGTTCATAAAAACTATGTCNGTTGAATAGCTGTGGAATGCCAATAGGCATCCCGAATTCTTATCATGTCATTATCCATCAGCTTGCTTGGTATGTTCTTAGCACTAGTGCTTGGATGGCTATGTTCATAAAAACTATGTCTTGAATAGCCACCGTCAAGATCTGGATCGATCGGATCAATTGTAATACCTACACTTTTTGGATCAATCGCACAAGATGAGAGAATCCCCGAACCACCCACAAACCCCGATAATGTTGACCCGTCTGGACAGTCCAAACTAGTATAATTATCTAGCAATGAATTTTCATCTAGATTGCTAGACCTACTTTTGCCTTCGTTCAGTAAAGGATCAGTTGGAATTCCGTACAGAACATCACAATAATCAGTCTAATCCATTTCTCTTAAAAAAACAACTACTCACTAGCAACCTCACTCTATGATGGATCAAACTCTAGAAACACCGAATCAAAATCAATGCAACCACTAAAGAACTTGAAAAAATATTTGAAGAACACTCAAGAATAAGGTAAGAATTTGAAGAATGGAGGAGAGAAATTCACCAAAATCCTTAGGGCTCCTTGAAGTCTACCCAAGTTACTTGAAAAATGAATGATGAAGCTTCAAGTAGAGAGAATTAGCGCGCTAAACGAGTTGGATGCATAAATTCACAAATTTGTTCAAAGTTATCAACCAAATGTGTGACATATTTATCGGTCAACTAATATTCTCTACAAGACATGTCGCGCGATCTAGATAGATCAATTATTTTTTCATTTAAAGTGGATATATTATCAGCCGACTAATACTCTCTACAAGACATGTTGCACGGTCTAGACGGATTGGTAATTTTTCCATTTGAAGTGGGTATATTTATCGGTCAACTAATACTCTCTACAAAACATGTCACACGATTTAGACGGATTGACAATTTTCCCTTTTTGGGTGGGTATATTTGTCGGCTAACTATGCTCTACGCAAGACATGCCATACAATCTAAACATTGATATACATACATACATATTTTATATATATATATATAAATAAAATTAATCACCTTCCACTTGGCAGTCTGCTGATTGGAAGGATTGGTGCGTGCATACACTCTCAAGTGCATGCATGCCACAAAAATTTTCTATTGCCACACGGCAACACTTGTCGCGTGGCAATAGAAACCACACGATTCTCGAATCATACGGCGGTAAAATTATTGTGTATATTTATATGATATATTTTATGTAATTTATCTATATTATGATTGTATCATATGAATAAATAAATAAAATAAAATTACATAATAAGAAATGAAATGATTTTTGAACCATTTGATTTTCAAAATCATACGGCTTTCAAACGATCAGTACTAAAAAATTGTATAGCTCGATCAGTCGTGGGAAAATTTGCCAAAAACACGTCACGTGGCTTCTGAGCCATATGTCATTTCGAATAGCTTCCAACTCAAATGGTACCAAAAACCATACGACTTAAAAGCAAAAAGTCAGTATAAAAAGTCATGTGATTGACAAGCAGTACCTAATTCTTTCAAGTGTTGCATGACTTTCGATCACAAAATAAAATCGCATGGCTAGGCAAGCGTGCGATAATATCCAGTAAATTTTTTTTGGTCGGACGATTTTCATCTACCATCATAACGAATTCTACTATCACTCCAAACTATGTGATCAGATGGTCCGGTCTATCAAAACCCGCCTTTAACAAATGGTATGATTGATCTTAAGCTCGTATTACCCTTTCATATGAGTGGAGCTCATATAAAAGAGTGGGGGACTAACTATAGTGGTAAGAATTATTCCACTAGCTCAAACGACCCAAGTCCAAAAAATAAGGCCCATAGATGGTCCACTCCATAAACGTACCATCTTTTGGCCCAATTCGTTATGTCAGTCGGGCCAAATAAGACCCACGTGTCAATTCGCAATCCCTGATAATTTATCTTCAAAATAAATCACACTATGATTTGATCAAATCAAGTAGAAGTTATTTGAAAATAGATTGTGTATCTCAACTAAATAGATCTTATCGAATTCAGTTCCAACCAACAAATCTTGCAGAGTCCTCGTCAATCCCACCTAGACGTTTTTCCCACTACTATAAATTCCATGATCAGTCATATGTTCAGGGACAGAAAAAAATACTACTCTACTCTAAGTTACTTCTTCTTTCTTTTGGTCTAGTATTCCTAAAATTCTTGAAAAGTTTTTCTGACTTGACCGTCGGATGGTCTTCGGCTGGTACCTCATCAGTGTCTTCTTAAGATCTTTTGTGTCTTTCTTCCTTGTTCTATTTTTTCGTAGTATTGCTGGTGGCTTGACCGACTCAATTTTCTCAACTGTAGAATCCACTGTCTATAGTGACTAACAGAAATTATGTGATTTGTTGGTGAGATAGGCGCTGAAATTCAAGGGAAATGGTGTGATATGTGATTAATAGAAATATTAGTGAACATAACCGATTAATTGTATAATTTGTAGCTGTAAATTACTTGTGCAATATTAATTATTTGATTTGTGAATTTATGTGAAACTTTTAATATTTTCAAAGACTGAAAAACTTAAGTTTAAAATCAAACTAATCCTGAGATTAAACTACTAAGCATAAATAATGGTTTGAAATTTTGAAATTATGAATTCAACAATTTCTGTAAATTGCATGGCATTTTTAAGGCATAGAACTACGACTTATATACCTTAACAAAATGGCATTGTTGAAAGAATGAATAAATTTTATCAAATAAAGTGAGATATATGCTTTTATGTTCTGGCTTGCCCAAATTATTTTGGGAAGAAACTGTTAAAACTGTTGCATATCTGGTTAATAGGTGGTGCAGAAGCTTTATGAAATTCTTGTAATAAGAATTAAAATAAGAACTATATTGGAATAATTTTGCTTTGTATTGATTTATGATTGATTATGATGAAACAAGGAAACTAAAATAACAAACTAAATTCTAAAAAGAAAAAACTAAGCCTAATCTAAACAAGACTTAAAAATAAAAGATAAAAACGTATTACAACTAGAAAAGGAAACCAGAAAAAATTTAAAAAAAGTCAAAATTATAAATTATAATTGTAGTAGGAAACTATTAATCGTGATTGTGGACTACATCAATCCCCTCTACTTGAATACAATTGGTTTTTGAGTTTTGCAGTTGCAAGGAAAACTCATCTGAAGGAACGTACTCGTAGATATCAGAAACATTGAAAGTATGGAAATATTCATATGAGCTGGAAGGTCAACTTTGTACGCGTCATCACCAATCGTTTGAAGAATGCGAAAAATGACCAATCTTCTTATCTTTAAGCTTATTGTAAGTGCCAATAGGAAAACGATTTTTTTTAAAGATGGATCATCACCTTCTTTGAACAACTTAAGGTGTCGAAGTTGGTCTGTAGTATTCTTATAACGAACATTAGCATCTTCTAAATTTTGTTTTACCTCATGATGAATTCTTTGAATACGTTCAACAAACTCCTCTGTATTAGAATTGACATTAGAAAGTCGAATCAAATCTACTGTATGTTGTGGAACATTAGTGTAAAGGACTTCAAATGGAGTCTTCTTAGTGGATCGATTAGGCATAATGTTAAAAACAAACTCAATATGTGGATGAGCAACATTCCACAGTTTAAGTCTATCCCCACTTACTGCTCGAATCATATTGCCAAGAGTGTGAATATCAACTTTTGCTTGTCCATCTGTCTAGGGATGACTCGTGCTACTAAATTTTAAAGAAGTGTCAAATATTCTCCATAGTGTTTTCCCAAAATGACTTAAAACTTTACATCTCTATCAGAATTTATAGAACGAAGAATGCCTTATAGGCGAACAATCTCTCGAAAAAATAGGTTAGCCACATAAGAAGCATCTGCAGTTTTCTTATAAGGAAGTTAGCCCTTTTTCGAAAATCAATCAATTTCGATCAAAACAAAATCAACTCGTGTAGAGTTTGTAGAAGACCGAGAACAAAAGCCATTATGAGATCTTGCCATATTGTTCCCGGAACAAGCAAAAAGGTATAAAGTCTAGTATTTTGAGCTTGTCCCTTAGCTTTCTAACATATTGGACAACGGTAAACAAAACGACCAATGTATCATTTCAACCAAGCTGATTGTACTATCCCAACCGATATGTTCTCCTAATCTGCCTACATGCCATTAAGTGCTCACACAAAGAAGAACGAGGAATTCATAATTATGTTTCCTTAAAACAAGAATCCTTCCTAAAGAAGGTAATCGGATATAAATTCCTTATTACTGTATCGAGTCCATATATTGCCAACATTACCATCAGTTGCATAAAGTTCCTTTAAGCAATTGAACCCAACTACTTCAGTACTAATTGTAGCTAAAAGAGATGCATGTGGACTTAAAGAGTTTGCTACTTTATTCTGTTGGCCAGACTTATGCTTTATGACAAAAGTGATTTTTTGTAAAAAGGCGATCCACCAACCGTGCATTAGATTTATTGTTTTTTGAGAATTAACAAACTTCAAAGCTTGATGAAATAACACAAATTCTCGTTAAATCAAGTAATATTTCCAATACTTTAAGGCTCAAATAATGAAATAAAATTATAACTCATTAGTAATCCACTTTTGTCAAAATACACTAACCTTTTAACTGAGAATTTTGACTAGGCCTTCTTGAGATGATACTGCTCCAATTCTCATAACCGCAGCATCACACTCAACTTCAAACACTTTCTCAAAGCTAAGTAATGTCAATACCGATATAGTGCATAACTTGCTTTTTATTGCCTCAAAACTATTTCCTTGTGCTTTGCCCAACTGAAATTGGCCTTTTTTTTCAAACAATCGGTGATAAGCACCATGATTGTACTAAATCCTCAAACGAAACACCTGCAAAAAGTTGTTAACCCATGAAAGCTTTATACTTCTCGAATGGTTTTAGGAGCTAGCCATTCACGTATTGTTTTCACTTTTGCCTCATCAAATTGGATATCATCCTTTACTACCATAAAACCAAGAAATAAAAGTTGGTCAGTCATAAAGATACACTTTTTGAGATTGATATATACTTTATTATCTCACACGACCGAGAAAACTTCTATAAGATGTGACAACCTAGCTCTAATACCACTTTCTTGGAAACAAACAAAATACTAGAATCACTCTGATACAACTTATTGAGAATCTGGCCAAATAATAAAGACGAGAATAGTATAAGCAATATGAAAATAATGGATCACACAAGAACATAAGATTTATGTGGAAAAATAGAAGAATGTCATATACTAAGAAACTAAAATTGTGTTTACAAGATTTGATACTCCAAATCTAAATCTAAATCTAAATAATTCTCTCAAATTTCTAATGTATGCAACAATGATCTAATTATTATGTTGAGTTTATTTGGATGACTCTCAAAGTAAATCAAATAAATGTGTAATGCCTCATATATTTATAATACATGAAAAAGTTAATATTAGATGAAGTTCCAATACAATGTGTAAAACCAATAATAGAATATTAGGGATGAAATGGGAGTTAAAAAACTGCCAAAAAGGGAAATCATTCTCCTTATCCCTCTTGAACTCCTTTCAAGTTTTCTTCAATACGACTAACAACTCTCAATACTCCTCCAATATTGTTTCCCATCAAAATACTCATTAGAAATCGAGTCACAATCCAATTTTAACAAACTCCACCTTTACGTGAATTCCACTACGAGAAATAAAATTTAACTCTTCAACAAACTCCAAAAATAATTTTTCAAGTAGAACACTCCAAACAAATTACTCTACCACTTCTACCATGCCCCTCCGGACATACTCAATATTTGTGAACAAAACTCGAGCTCATCTTACAAGCAAAACAACATTAGGCCCCAAATATGCTTGAATCATCCCTCTTCACTTCCAACTCTACCTAGTTGTCTAACCCACTCGAATCACCACGAGTCACACGATCATCAAGATCAAAACTAACTCCACCTAAGTTAGTGGCATGTTCTACAATACCATTGCTCAAATCACCATGAGATACACGATCACAACCAACTCTAATCATGTTACCACTTATCGAACCATAAGCCATAGCTACATCCAAAGTGATCGCCGAACATTCCAAAACATATAACCATAAATTTTTGTCCCTTCAACACAATTTAATCCTTACGTTACTTCTCCTCTAGCATCCAAGTTAAGGTCGTCTTATCCAGTCCCAACAGAGAATCATCCAAATCCAACTAGGCAAGAACTGCTTTCATGTTAATTGCCACAAAAAAAATTTATTGTTGCGATCTAAAAGTAGAATCTCAAATTTCATGGTTGTCATCCCTGAAATAATTGGCATTGTTCAAATCTTGCTTTAATAACTAATTTGGACTTCTCAAGAAACCGCCAAAAAAACTTGGCTCTGATACCAATTTGGTGCAAAAGCATTATGAAACTCTTGTAATAAGAATTATATTGGAATAATCTTGATTTGTATTGATTTATGATTGACTATGATGAAAAGTGTACAATATCTCTATATTTACAGATAGAATTATTCTCTAATCCTATTAATACAAGTAAACTAAAATAACGAAACTAAATTCTAAAAGGAAATAAATTAATCCTAATCTAAACAAGACTTAAGAATAAAAGATAAAATCTATTACAACTAGAAAAGATAAACGTAGTTGAAAAGATAACTCACAATTCTAGTAGGAAACTATTAATTGTGATTGTGTACTACATCAATAGAATTCCTACTATTGCCTTAAATTTCAATGTGCCTGAATCTATGTGGACACAAAAGCCCGTTGATTACTCTTACTTGAAAATATATGGTTGTGCTACAAACGCATATCAAAATACAGGAAAATTTGAACCTAGATCACTTGAATGTGTTTTCTTAGGTTATGCTTAAAATCTAAAAGGGTATAGATTGTAGGTTAAGGAAGAAACATGTTATATGGTCAATATAAGGAGGGATGTTATTTTTAACGAATTTCTTATGACATGTTTAGAAGGAAAGATTGAGAATTTGACTGAAAAGGATGTTGAAATTGAAGTGGAGTCTAATCACATTGATAGTACTCATTATGTACCTACAGATGAGAAAATTGGTCAAATTAATGATGGTCCCTTAAGGAAAACTGAAACTGATCAAGAAATTGATCACGTTGACCAATCAGTTCTTCAACTTTGTCCCTTGATGAGTATCAACTCACAAAAGATATGTAGATAAGGCAAATGAGATCTCATGCCAAGTTTGATAGTGATTAATTTTTTTTCACTATTCAGTTATCAAGAATCTAAAAATGAATCTAGCTCCTATGATGATGCTTTAAATTGTAAGGACTCTAAAAAATGGTTTACTAGCATGGAAGAAGAAATGACTTCAATTCATAAGAATAAAATTTGAGAATTAATTATAAAGCTAAATGATAAAAAGTTGATTGATTGCAAGTGGATTTATAATATAAAGGAATGGGAAGGGGACAATAATAATTTTAGATTTAAACATAGATTGGTTGCCAAATACTTTATCCAAAACGAGGGAGTTTACTATAATAAGATTTTTTTTTTTTCATTTAGTAAAATATACTACTATTAAATGCATTCTTGCACTTATTGTCCCGTTTAAATGGGAACTTGACCAGTTAAATGTGAAAACTGTTTCTTTTTTGTATGGTGAATTAGATGAATTTATTTACATGAAACAACCTTTAGGCTTTGTTAAAGGAAATCCTGATAATACTGTGTTTATTGAAAAAATCAATGTACAATTTGAAACAATCTTCCAGACAATAATATCAAAGATTTGATTCTTTTGTCTTGAAACTTGGTGTCCAAAGAAGCAATTTTGATATCTACACGTATTATAAAGGAAATGGAGATAAAAAAAATTAAAAAAAAAAAATCTTTTTATCTGGTATTTTATATAGATGATATGCTTTTAGCCAATTTTGAGAAATCTGAAATGTTGAGATTAAACAAAAACTCAAAACTAAATTTGAAATGAAAGATCTTGACCCATGCAAGAAAATCTCGGGTATGCAAATAATAAGAAATAAGAATAGCGATATACTATTTATCGATCAGAATGATTATGTGAATAAAATTTTGAAAAAATTTGGCCTATATGATTGTAAACCATAACTTTGCCCTTAACAAATCATTTTAAACTTTCCTTTGATTGCTACCCTAAAATTGAGGAAGAATTTGATAGAATGTCTAAAATTTCTTATGCAAATGTAATTGGATATATTAATTACTTAATGATATGCACTAGGCGTGATCTTGCTTATAGCATTAGTGTACTTAATAGATTCATGAGTAGCCATAGGGAAGAGCATTGGGATGCTTTAAAATGGCTTTTGAAATATCTGAAAGGAAGTTCTGATTTAGGACTTGTTTATAAAATGAACAAAGAGGAGGTAACTTTAAAGGGTTTTACTAATTCCGACTTTACTAGAGATAGAGATAATAGGAAATCACAACTTCAAAAAGTTGTGGTTCTATCTTCAGCATAGGCATAATATATTGTTGCTAGCCTGCCACTGATGCCATTAAAGAGGTATCTGGCTAAGTGGTTTGTTAAGTGAACTTGGTTTTGCTGATAAAAACGTAATACTATTTTCTGATAACCAAAGTACCATACATTTGAGCAAAAATTCCATGTTTCATGATAGAATTAAACACATTGATATTGAGTATCATTTCATTAGAGATATCATTTCAAAAAGAATACTTAAAATTGGTAAAATTGCTACTCAATTTAATCCTTTAGATATGGGGACCAAAGTAAAACATTTAAACCAATTTCAAAATTGGTTGAAGTTATTATCTGTTGATATTATGTGTTAAATGTATAGGTGCACTAAGCATATGAAATATGAAACTATTGGTAATGTTCATGGTTGCGCTATTGAGTCCAAATTCTTGATAGCAATGTGGAAATTGTTGGAACTAAGAGTGGGCAAAATTCAAATCAACTCGACGAAATCGGCTGACCCGGCCCAAATCGACCGATTTGGGTCGGTTTTTTGATTTTTTTGGACAGATTTCAGGTTGGGTAATTGGGTCGGGTTATGGGTTAACAACCCAAACCCGACCGACCCGAAAACCAAAAATTAAAAAAAATTAAAAAAATTAAAAAAATTGACTTCAGGCTTTAAAAACAAAACCCTTAAGGGCAAGTCCAGCCACAGACAGTGCTCTGATCTTTCCGTCTCGCTCAAATCGCCTTCAGGCTACCGTAGCCAGCGCTCTATGATTGGCTATCCCAGAGGAACATCAATTGATGATGCTCATGACACCAATTGGGGAGTTTCGGGAGAATATTAAATATCATTGTTGAGAGAGCAACAAAATCCTACAATTACTACCACCATCAGATTTCAGGTATGGATTGCACATGTACGAAGGTTTCAATTAGTTCAAGGAAATCCCAGGTTTAGATTTGATTTATTTGATTGTCGTAGAAGGTCTCGCATTTGAATTTGTGTGGTCAAGGTGTTGGACAGTAATGTAATAAGGATTTGAATAAACACAGTGGTAGTAGTCAGAGGAGGTGGTGCTGGTGGTGGTTATGCTCATATGGGGGTGGTAATGGGAGGGTATTTTTGTGTGGTTGTGCACATGGTCAGTAGCGGTAATAGAAGGGGACTGCATAAGCAGAGCTGTTGATTTGGGCTATTGGGAGTTGGGACAATATCTTTTATATTTCCTATTCACTTTGAAGTTCTAATTAGAGCAACTGAGCTATTGGGAGTTGGGACAATATCTTTTACATTTCCTATTCACTTTGAAGTTCTAATTAGAGCAACTGAGTTATTTGATTATCAAATGAATATCACATGGTCAATTATGTTGAAAAACTGGAATAGCTCACATTATTGATTTGAGGGTTTAGCAATGAAATTGAAAGGCTAAGGAATAGGGAGTCACCATGTGAATGAGCGATTGTTCAAGAAGATAGAATACATTTTTACATGTAGAGAAAAGATGCTCCCATTTGAAACCAAAACATAACCACAGTCACATATGCAGAGTAGACAACTAACCTCCATCTTGGCATCTTCCTTTGCACTTTCCCTTTTCCTTCAGCTTCAGTGCTGTCCAATTTAAGCAAGTGTCTCATAAGCATCTCTGTTACATAAACAATATCCTTATCATCAATCTTGGTTCCACCATCCACAACAACTTGCAATGCAAACACCTGTTATTCAATAACACCTAAATTAATGTTATTTCACATCAAAAAATCGGGTGATTTTAATTTTTATGCAATAAGTTTATCTCAAATCGATCAACCTAACCCAACCCGACCGACACATAATTGGGTTGAGTTGGGTTGGATTTTAACATTTACATGGGTTGAATTTTGAACAAATCGACAATGTTGGATTGAGTTGGATTTAGGTTGAGGCAAAAATCGATCCAACTTAACCCACGCCCAAGCCCACCCCTAGTTGGAACTGTGCACATGTTCCCAATAATTTGACTTGAAATCGCATTTTATAAATGTACTTTGTTAAGTGGAAGCTTTGCATGAGATCTTGACACCTGGCTACTGGTTGGCATTCTGGAGGGTTCCATGGCATTAACTGGGAATGTCGTATCACTTGGCATTCATTCTGACTTCTAGCTATTGGTTTTAGAGAGAGAGAGAGTCTCGTTTGGCTAAGGTATTCATACTGTATAATATTCTCTCTTAAAATCTCATTTGAGACTGAGATTAAATGTTTATTGCTTCTGATTCGTGTATTTTTTTAAGTGGAAATCCTTAAGATTGATAGGGTTCTTATGCTATGAGGTTCAGAGTGATAGTTTGAGGGTTTTTTTGTGATTCCTGAGTAGATTTGCAGTTTTCTTCGTGAGAAGATAAGTTCTTGATACTTTATCTTGTATTGGTTAAACTTTGTAACCATCATTGCCACTTTTTGAGCTATATAGTGCAATCAAGCGATATCCATTTTATATGGATGATCAATAATGGATTAGGTGTTAGAAGTGGTCACCAAACGTCTTGGACTTCGGCCAAAACAATTCATTTGTGTTGATATTCATTTTTTCAATTTTTAGCTTCTGTACTTTATTTTTGGTTTAAGAAATCGCTTATGTTCAATTAAATACAAGGATTTATTACTCATTTATTATGACCTATAGCATACTGACACCTAAACTGATGTTCAAAACCACTGATGTTAGATTACATTATTTTTTCATCTGAGAAGTTAGATATGAAGAGCTTTAGTTGTAACATTGATGATGAATGGACACGCGTGCAAAGTTCACAAATGTCATATGGCCAAAAGTAATAATTTCTTTCATTCCCATTGGATTTTTACTTTGCTATCTAATCAAGATACACGCTGATTTCACTTTCTATTAATCAGTGGGTGATTGATCGAGAGTGGAGATTAATGATGCTATCGTAATAAGCGAGTATGCTTATTGAAACTATCTATTCGTACGAACAATCGATAAAACCACATTGCAATTATTTATAGGATTATGAGGATAGATGATCAATTTAATATATCATCGGTTACCAGGGGAAATTTTATTTATGAAATAATTAATTAATAAATTTATTAACTAAATATATTAAGGTCATAATTTTATACAAGTTGGTCACAAATTATTGAATTTCTCGATCACGAATAAAGGTCATAATTTATTCATCGGCCATAAATCACAACTTATTTAACATTCACAAATTATCAAATTGGTCACAAGTTATTTCTCGCTCACAACTCAATAAATTGTAAGTCACAATCATATTTTTTTAGATCACCTACTAGTTATGGGTCACAATCAACCAAATAATTAGCCACCCCACCCCATTCACACTCCCACACATGACCATTACACTACCATGACCACTACCACCTTATCCGATCGCGCAAAAACCACCACCACAGCAACTGCAAAACCACCATAGCACCTGCACCACCACCACACACCATAGCAAATGTAAAACCACCACCACGACACTACACCATATGAACCCATTATTACAACCACCACCAACAACTAACAACAAAAAACCTAGCTAAACAGATCGGAGGAGAAGAGAAATCACCCCCAAAACCACAAAATCCCAAATCCATTGTCGCTGCGAACGACGAGAGAGCCTGCTACACATGATAGTGAGGAGCATCGCTCTGCGCACAACAGTGGTGAGCACTGCCCGCTACACATTTCATGCAGCAAGTGCCACTGCGTGCAGCACTACGTGGCGAGGGTTCACCACCATTGCATGCAGCTGTAAGCTCCACATTGCTCTCCGCTACTCATAGCAGTGCTAAAACCTTGTTCTGCAAGCGTCAAAATGATAGGATCCCCTGTTGCTGATCTGATGAATCGAGAGAATAGCTTGCTGAAATGAAGAACTGATGCTACGGAAGTTTGCAAACCAGCTGCACAGACGAGGTGATGCTGTTGTAGAACTAGGATATGATGTAATATGATTCCGTTGGAATGAGATGTAGTATAGATTGATTCAATTATTGTAAACAAAGAACATTTGTATCAATTGATTGTTGTATTGAAATGAAAAGGAAATGAACAGAACAAATCCAAGGCATTCGAGAGGCCTTGATCTCTCCCCCTTTTTCCTAACAGGAAAACACTCATTCCATGCCTCTTCTCCCGTCCCCTATTACATTTATAGATATTATACTATATTTTTATTCTCCATTTTACCCCTTTGCTAACTAACTATGGAATGCTCTACAAGCTTGAATGATCACTCGTATGAGTGAATCCTATTTGAACTGGGATGCTATCACAAAACCAGCAACGACCGTAGGAGCTGGAGCCACCTTTCTTCTACTTGTTGCCGTCGAAGCTCTCAAGGAGAGTGGGAAGATGTGGATTCTATGATTTGGGATTTTGAAATTTTTAAGGTTTTTATGATTTAGAGAGAGAAGATAGAGGATAAAGAGAGAATATTGAGTATTATTAATATTAAAGATTTTAATTAATATTTTATTTTTTGTATAAGGACATGTTTGATAAGTTAGATTTTCCATGAAAATGCTTTTGACTTGTTTGATGGGGGGTTTTTTGTCTCCTAGAATTCATTTTCTTGGTTTAGGGTCATATGTTCCATTTTCCTAGAAAAATAATTCCAGCCATTTTGGTGGGGAATGGCTTTTCAAGTTCTTCTTGTTCCTTTTTTTTTTTTTTTTGGCAATTAGAAATTTTTTTAGACACAATGGTAAAAGATTTATCACTTTTATTGATAATTTTCACACAAAATAACGTCAAACGAATGGTATTCAGTATAATATTTTTTTTGGCAATTGGAACAAATGCTAGTAAAAAAAATTATCACTTTAATTGACAATTTTTATGAAAAATAAAGTCAAACGGATACCAAACTTTCAACATTTTTCAGTAAAAAATTATATCAATAAAACATAATTAATTAGAATTTCAAATAAAACAAATTCTACGCGATTCAATTCTCAGTAAAATATTTTATTTCCGCCCAATTTCATCTTTGCAATCAAACTTACAATAAAATAAATTTAAAATCTGACGCATCTTAAAAAAATCTGGGTGTAATTTTCACAATAACTTTCCCGCTGGACGGCTCATACCCTACCCTTGTGGTGGAGAAAATTGAAAGTCGAACAAATCAGACCGTTGCATTACAAATGCCATTTCTGACGAAATCGCAATTCACTCCCTCATCTGTCACCTATTTCTCCCTCTCGACACTCCACTCGCCGCCATCCATTCCCTTCTTCCAAATTGCTAGTAAGAACTTGTATTTTTGGGATTTCGTTTTCATACTTTTTCTCTTCGTGTTCCACAGTTTCTCTAACTTCACTGTAAAACCCTAGTTCTTGACAAAATTTTTGAAATTGGGGATCATATCTTATTTAATTTTTCTTTTTTTCCTTGCTTAATTAAAGTTCTAAGTGTGAAATGCTGTGAGAAAAGTTTTTACTTTGTTTTACCCCACCTTAATGTTTTTTTTTTTTTTTTACA
>CAIGRS010272859.1:0-11040 GCA_903798395.1 Fraxinus floribunda | reverse complement strand
ACTTTACACGCATGAGTCATTTATATACTTTACTCCATCTTGAACTTAACTAAGTATGTGGAAAAGTCTTTTTGATAATGCTCGACATGTTATTGCATGCATGATTTGAATTATCGAGGTGTCGGAAGCTTGAGTTTCTTAAATTAATGTATTATTGTTAAAAAAATGCTTTTTTTTTCTTAATTTTTAAATTCTTGTTGCTATTTATATCATTTGACTATTTGCCCGTTTATCACAAGGCATTGCTCGAGCGACAACGGCAGAAGCTGCTTCGCTCACTTGTCGCTCAACCCTAGCTCGAGCAACAACCCGTATGTTTGAATTAAACGTCCATTTCTCGCATTTTCTTCACTTTTTACTTCAAAGTTCAAATCCTCTCAGCCTCACTCAAATTTTCTTTATACCCATATTAACTTCGTGCATTTAACCAACTAGTGCTCATCAAGCATCAATATTTGGTTTGAATCACATACCATATTCATCAAATCTTACATATTCTCAAGGTAAAGGGTGAAAACCCTTATTTTATTTTATTGAGTTTTCGTTTTATTTTGGGATTTTGGTGGTTTTCCTTCATTTACTCACGTACATGTTGCATTTGGACTACACTCTTGAAGCTTCATCTTGCATTTCGCCATTAGAGTGCATGTTCTTGATTTCTACCTTGTTTGGCAATTCATGTGACATTCTTTTTCGAATTTATGTTGAATTAATATGTTGTTGATGTTTTGGTCGATTATGGAGTGAGTTTTTAGCATGGGTTAGTCGTGGAGGTTGCATGTGAATTGGGTAATGGTTTTAGTTTGGGTGATTTTGGAGTGCATTTTGCTTAAGGTCGAGTTTGGTCTTTGATTAATTGGGGTTGGGATTGTATGTTTGTCCGTTGGAGGGTCGATTTTTTTTGTTTAGGTTTGTACATTGTTGTGTGTTTAGGTTGGCATGTGTTGAAGTCGTATGTTTATGTTGACATCGCACGGTGACGTCACGTTACCACGTCAGACGCTATGTCATTTTGTCATGACATTACGTCCTTGCGTCTAGACATCACGGATGCATCCTGTCTTCACGTCACTTATGTCTAAGCATCAATGCATGTTGTCATGCATTCGTGTTAAGGCATGTTGTATGTTATTCTTTTTACCTCGTTTTGCATGCATTCATGCATACCATGCATATCATGGTTTATTTCATCTCTTATCGAGGTTTTAATGTTGTGTTTCAATTCTTTCAGATGCCACCTAAGAGAGCATGCACGACCCCTTCCACTCTTAGTACCTCTACTTCATACAATAAGACTAGGTTTGTCTCTACTGTCGCTCAAGACATATTTGGGTCACAGTTCTCTTTGCGTCTTGTTCTTTTCGAGCGCAAGGTCATTATGTCTGACCTATCCCCCGACCTTGACGCTATTTTCACTTCTCGAGGTTGGGAGCCTTTGTTGGGGGAGTTAGTATCTCCCATCGAGTCTGTTAGTTCAGGAATTCTATACTAACATCCATGATGTTAGTGGTTCGACTTTTAGGGTTTTCCTTCAGGGTAGGACAGTTAAGATTACTTCGGATGTTTTTTTGAGTCTAATTCAGATTTCTTGAGTCGTTCACCCCATGTTTCCCTACCTTACTCCTGATACTCTTCCGGCGAACTCTTTAGTCCGTTTGAGGGAGGTCCAGGTGCTATTCGCACTGGTTCTTTTCCGACTGAGCGCCAGATTCTGTTACGCATTGTGTGCACGAATCTTTGGCTTGTTTTCCACACTTCTTCATTACCGATGGAGAAAACTCATTTTCTATATGCCCGTTGCATGGCGATTTCATTGAATTGCCTTCATTCATTTGCCAGCAGAGTTTAAGGGCTTTTCATACTATGAGGACGAGGGTTAGGGTGCCATATACTTATTTGATATACCATTTAATGACAACCTTAGGAGTTAATTTTCTCGAGGGGGTTCCGAGGTAGGTTCCCCAGGCAATTGGCCACACTACAAAGCCCAGAATAGGTCTCATGCTTCATCTGAGCCTACACAACCCGTTGACCCGACTGTGCCGGCTGATCGGATTAATGACCTCATTTCTTTTGATCCCTCGGATTTTCCATCATTTTCTACTGCTCATCCACCCTTTGATATCCCTTCTACTTTTGCTTTGGGTCCTCCTCCTTCTGAGTCAGTTCCTCCTCTCTAGTTTGTACCTTTTGCTTCTGCTCCTATCGACCCTTCAGTCGCTCTTATGGGAGAGACGATCATGCTTATCGAGTAGTAGGCTCGTATGATGGCGAAGATCACACAGCTACATGCTACAATTGATCGTCACATTGTCGAGTTTACTACGCTTCAGGGTACTGTCAAATACATTCAGCGTGGGCTTCAATGGATTCGTCACTAGATGACGCTGCTTCTGAAAAGAGGACAGATTTTGATGATGCTACCGGTGCTTCCTAATTCTAGTCTTTCCCCTTGTCATTGTGTGACAAAAAGAGGAAGTAGATATTTTGGACAGTAGTACATATGTATTTTTTATAAGGAAGAGTAGATCGTAGATATCTAGATTTTTTTATGCTTACATGATGTATCTATTTATCGAAAATATAGGTGTAATTAAATTTTTGATATATATAAAAATGATTTTTATTTGACTCAATTGCATTTTATTATTTAATTTCAGTTTTGTTAAATTAAGTTTGATGTTTTAGTAGTATCAATGTGTCTTCGTGGTATGTTGGGTTGCATTGGTACTATGTCTTGATTGAGCATGCATACTTAAAACTAAACAAGTCTAATTGATTCATAAATTGCTTAAATTATATAAACAGCTTGAACTGCTTTATTATACTGTTTTCCACATATTTTAAATTGGGTGTTGAGTTATTTGTTTCAGGAAACAAATGCTGATTAAACTGCAGAATTGTTCAAGTCAGTTAGTTTGTCATAAGTTTTGAGTCTGTAATTTATTTTTTATTACTACATTACCTTAGTTAATAGTTTTGTCACAGAATGTCAAAAGGGGATTTTTTAGGTTTTAGATGTTTTGTAATTGGCAATTCTGTAAACAAAAAGAACTAAATTGTACTGTGTGTAAAAAGTCAAAAAGTAAATAGTTGAAAATAGGGTTATTCGGTCTAGGGTTCGAGATTGGCGAAAGGAGGAAAAATGGAGCGGATTTTTGCTAGACTATCGCCAAGCTTTGGCTCGAGCTACAAAAGCAGAAACATCGTCGTTGGACTGTCGCCCCTCCTTCGCTCTAAGGACAGGCTATCACTCGACCGTTGCTGAGCCCTCGGTCGAGCGACATGGTTATTCGGAAAAATTTTATTTCGCGATTTAAATGGTTTTTACCCGGTCCATTCGTTTCTTGACCTACCTATATATACCAAAACACATCTGTAAGAAAATTGAGAAGGTTGATCATTGATAGAGCTTCATCTGTGATAGATTCATTCTATTTTATCTTTCAACCTTCGTCCCATAAGAGTATTTTGGTGAGAAAAACATCGTCTACATAATCACAAAACCAAACTGCATTTCCTCTACATCTGGTTAGAGTTCTAAAGATTGAGGAAAGTTGACTGGAGTTCCAGTCTGTGAAGAATAAGGTATTCTTCGTTGATCCACGAGAGATAGATGATTCCCCAAGGTTAAGAGTGCTGCATGGTAGCAAATTCCACATGGAGCTTTGGCAACGACAACTAAGAATTGGTGTAAGGGAACAGGGGTCCAGGGAGAGCGGTAAGGAGTGTAGTCGGGAGATCAGATAATACAGGTCGTCTAGTTTGATAGACTATAAGTTGTTTGAATCATTTATAGTGGATTGCCTGGCAAAGTGTTCGGAGTTTTTCCCAATTGGGTTTCTCCATGATCATCCTGGTGTTGATTTACTGCTTTCGTTATTATTTATTGGTTGATCATATAAACTGCAGTATTCAAATTTAGAACTAAAATGACTTGCACGTTTAAACATCTAGAAAAGAATTAAAAAAATGACATGTTGCTATTTAATTCGTAAAATACTTTAATTCCACATTATACACCTATTGACCTCCTCTAGATATTGTTTGGGTCAAACTTCGCATTTTTCAACCTAGAAATGCTAAAGTTTTTTCACAACTTCGAGACTTGGGAACTTCTTGAAAATAAAAGACTTAAATAAATTATCACATTTGACCTTTTCGGGGAATTATTCAATAGAATCAATTGTATAATGTTGAAGATCAATTAACTTAAGATCTTGCTCAACAATATCATGTAAAAGGAACTATCATACACTACAAAATACAAGTCCCAAATGATCACCCATATAGAAGGTAAAACATAAAAGAGTAATTTCCAATTACTACAAATTCACCCATGAATGACGAGAAAAAAATGAACCTATTTTTTGAAAATATACAACCTCCACTGATGCAATGGAATAATAAAAAAATCGACATGTAATGTATAAAATCTTACAATTTTTTATACAGAAAGCTTTTCAACTCTAAACGCTTTACCAAGACAATAGAGTAACATTGAAAATTGGCTTGAATATTGTACTCTTCTATATCAAATAGAAACAACTAAACCCAGACACTAGAACAGACAGTTGAAGTTACTTCTATGAACCATAAGAACTCAACGTTAAACAGTCATCATGCTCCTCAGCAAAGAATCACTTAGACTCTTAATATAACAACGAAAATTAAAAAATCCTCCAACTAGAGGTTGAGAATCATAGAGATGAAGAAGAAGAAGAAGACGCATATTGTAGCTATTGGAAAAATCTTGTCTTTTACTTTAAAAGAAATTTTCTTGTAGAATTTGAGAATAATTTGGATTATATTACTACATTGCTACGACACTTCCTAAGAGTCCAAAATAAATTTTTGGTCATGATAGTAAAGTTTCACGCACTTGTCTTAAAATTTTTGTAAGGTGTTGAATCCTCATTTAAATGGCAAATTTTTATTTTGGTTTAATTACATTATTTTTTGATGAGATATTTTATATTAATTAACGTCTGTTTTAAGTCCTTAAAATTTAAAATTAGATGCACTTATTGTATTATGCCAAATAACCCAAATTTAACCACATTATCTTGATTTCTTCTCACACCTATCAACTCATAATCTAATTTTTCTCCACTAAAGCACCCACTTAATTTTCAACCACGCTATATGTACAAATCCAATTGACAAATTTGGTTGACAAAGTGGCATCAATTTTAAAAAAAAAAAACTAAAAAAATTGAAAACCTTACATCGTTCTCTCTCTCTTCCCATTTTCCCCAAATCAATTGAAACCAAATCCTTCCTCCCAAATCACAAACCTATGGTAGCCACTGAGGTCCGGCAATATCCGCACCTCCAGCGCCATCTCCATGTCTGATAGTCGTTCAATTCTAGCAGTGTGGTTTGGCCCGCTCCGCACCATTTTGAAAGCCCACGCCGTGTCAGAGACGGTAGAATACCATCAAAAAAATCGATCGACAAATCTCATCTCTAAATCGTTCTATTATCGCTAACTTCTTTGGTCTGAGTTCTTTTTTGGTTTTCAAGCAACGTCATTTATGTGTTTGTTTTTTCTTTTTTGGTGAGATTCAAGTCCAAGATTAAATTTCAATTTTTTTTAATTTTTTTGCTTCGCGGATTGATGGCTTAGCTGATTGCGTAGATTGATTATTTGCTCTTAGTAATGTGAGATTTTTTATTTCAGTACACCAATGGCTATGTGATTGAATTTCAAAAAAAAAAAAAATTACTCTATGTTTTGTGGAAATTGATGTCTGAGCTGCTTGGTTTCTTGCTATTAGTAATCTGAGGAAATTGATGCCTGAGCTGGTTGGTTTTTGAGGAAATCGATGGCTAAGTTGATTTTGTTTTTAAATTTCTGTGAATTGAATGGTGATAGAGATGCTAAAGTTTCAATTTGCTTTGTTCCTTGAACATTTCACACAGATGCTGAAGTTTCCATTTTTTTCAGTTTGTCATTTACTAGACTTATGAGTATGTAAATTGGTTTGATTCAGGAATATAGAATGCCGGGAAAGAACTCCGGAGTTTGCCATGGGTAGGAGTGTTGAACACTTCTTTGGTGATTGCTCGATAAAACGTCGATGTCCACTTTGAGTGCATGGATTTTAGAAGTTCTTTGACGTTGAAAGGGAGACTGTTAACAAAGGAAAATTCTTCAAATATTGCAATGTGATGTATGGGTTTTGGGATTGGTGCAGAGATGGAGAAACAATCGGTGAATCTAGAGTTACAAGGGCTAAACTAGCAGTGAATGAAGAAGTTGAAGATATGTTGCGAATGTTCCAATCTCAAGTTTGGCTAAATAACGAAGAAGAGCTCTTGATTTCAGTGACTGTCCCCCGAGAAAAATTACCTATTGAAGGGAAACTGAAGGGGATATACACGACTTGATTAGTTGTTTACGGTAAACTGGTCATGTTGTGTTAACTAGCGGCACTCAAATCTTGGTTGCATTGATACAACCTAAACTTAGTAGGACTTGACTTATGATTGTGGTCAAGGTGGACCGTGTTAATTTTTCAGTAACCATGGATATCTAAAGATGCAGAGATCCTAGCTTTACAACCCGTCTGAATTGTTGTTTGCAGCTTAAAAAAAGTGCTTGTAGTATAAATTCTTCGTCCCTCCCTATTAATGTCAACGTGACAAATCTCAAAACACCACCATCATCCCTGGTCAAACTCCTTTTCCTAACTGGAAAACCTATGGCATAAGCATATCTTGCATAAAAATCATACTCTTCTTTTTCATCCTTGAACTGCATACCAACTTCAGGCGTAGTCAATTCATTTCCTCCTATTGTTTCATCTNACGTGAAAAATCTCAAAACACCACCATCATCCCTGGTCAAACTCCTTTTCCTAACTGGAAAACCTATGGCATAAGCATATCTTGCATAAAAATCATACACTTCTTTTTCATACTTGAACTGCATACCAACTTCAAGCACAGTCATTCCATCTCCTCATATTGTTTCATCTTCTACGACATTTACATTGTCCTCCACATTCTCATTTTTGGAATCGATGGACAAAATATCTTCCATCTTTGACTGATCCTACAAAACATAAACATTCACCCATTATTTAGGTGTTCGAAATGCCCAACCTTCATGTAAAATCTAGCTCAATTCTATGAATATGTGTTGGGCCAACTTCAATTTCCACCAAATCAAACTATTAAAATTTAAATACATGTTCTACAAATTATTATTACATAGTTTTCAACCTTGAAAAATTGAAATAGGTTGGGGGAGCCCCCAATATGCCCTAGAGTATGACTATATTATACGATTGAAAGGGCCTAAGTTTTTCTTTTCAAAAATAATTTTGTATTTAAGTTTAATTTAGGCTCGAATAATTTTATGATAGAGAATTACTTAATGAGACAAAAAACCAAGTTCACAGCTCAATTTCCTATTTTATAATTTCTTTAAGTTCTCCTATTTATATAATTACACAACTTCTTCATCAAACTTATCATGCCGGAGATTGCTCCACTTCTCACGCTAACAAATTTCCCTTTTTCCATCGACTTTCTTCACGCAGAGCACAAAACTACCAAATTCGTGTTTATATTGGTTGCTCTTTTGGGAGCGTTTTTTAATGTACATCTTCTATGGGCTTCCTCTTCCTCTGCTTCCCAATCAGTAGCATCCAATTGGACTTTTTCAAAATTCTCAATATTTCATTGCTACATAGCTTATGTTACCAAATTAAATCAACCCCAAACTTCAGTTCAAACTTTCAACCCAAACAAGTTACAGCAATTTACAACATTTATAGCTGGAGTGGAGAAAAGCCTAAAAAAAAAAAGACATTCATACCTTCATTTGTAATGATCGGGTTCCGGAGATGGAAAATATGGCTGGAGTGGAGAAAATGGAAGAAACACGCGACTTCGTCGAAAATTTTTGCCTAACGTTGTTGTCCAATTTCTGCCTCTGTATATGGAGAAGATGAAGAATATGCCGCCTAATTTCTGTCTCTGTGTTGTGTCATCAACCACGCAATGGGTTATGCATTGTTCAAATCTCGGTTTTGTGTAATTTCAAATTGGGAGGAAATAGGTTTGGACGAGGAGATTGATTTAGGGGAAATGGGGAGAAAGAAAATGCTTTGTCGATTTTTGCAGACATTCATTTTTTTTTCCCACAACTATACTCCATTTTGGCGCCCTCAGTTTGGTGTAAATTTAAAATCACAACCGTCCATTTCCATTTGATCTCCACCCTACACGTCACTTTGTCAACCACTTTTGTCAAGGAACTTGGTAAAATAGCATTGTTGCTTAATTTTTATCATCTGCTTAATACGTACTTAACTTCCATTTTGGTCAACTGCAGAAACCGTGACTTTTTATTCCATTTGAAGATATATTTTACATTTTTTTGTCCTATCCTTATGCTACCCACTAAGTGCAGTCCCCACTTTACCAAATTTAACTTCCATTTCGGTTAAATGCGGATATCGTGACTTTTCATTTCATTTGAAGACAAGTCTTATCATTATTTCAAATGCATATTCTATCATCGAAAAAAGATTGCTAATTCTAATTGTATTCACGAGTTTGAAAATCTGTTTCAACTCTTTTAGCCACATTTGTTTAATTGTTTTCACAAATTACAATTATAAACACATAAATTCCACTTACCCTTTCTCCATTGACTAAAAGCACATTTGAATCTGAAAACTATTTGAAGGATAGGCTAGTATCACACTGCATTTTGTGACAAATTGGACACAAAAGGGTATTCAAACTCCAAACATTTGAGCTAAGGTGTTTTCGGCACTTTTGTAAGTGAAGTAAAAATTATTTGTTTTTTTATTTACATTAAACGTGTTATTGTGGTACTTATGAAAAAATGGAAGCACATTTTGGTGGTTCGAAAAAGATAAGAAGAGTATGATTTTTGATAATTGAAAGGGGTTATCAAATCTAAGAGTAAGTGGATTGGTTGATCATCGGTTCGCTTTGTAAAATTGACAATGACACAAGTAATCGAAATTTGCATTTATGGAAAATATATTTTTTCATTATTTATTTAAGTGTTTCCTATTGAGTATACTTGTGGTACTCATCCCCTACTAAAATTTTACAGGTTAATTTGATGCATGGCAATGGTTTGACATAGTGGCATGTGCTCAACGATTTGAAATGCTATTTAACTTTCTAACAAAATTTCTAGTTATGTAAATCTTTTATGAACACTTAAACGACACTTTTAAAATGTTTAAATATTTATTTTATCTAGTTTTCATATACATTTCATGTCAACTATAATTTTAAAATGTTGGATAGACTATGAGTAAAGTTTAATTGTTGCTGAATTGAAAATTCAGTTTTTGTCCTCCTACTTAAATATGGCATAACTAACTAGTGAAATTAGTGGGATTTGAAAGGTTTATTCTAATAATGATCTTTGGAATTATCCTAAAATTTTACCTAGAGAAAAAGTTTTGTTCATTTTAGTAGACTGCATTGGGTCAGTTTTGGAAATATTGTCCAACATAGTTGAAAAATGTTTTCATGTTTCAAACATTATTTTCAAGACCCTAATTTTTTATATGTTGTACGTATGTGAAAGGTTATAGTTTCTGTTAAAATTTCATGAATTTTAGTCGATATTTATTAGGTCAAACATATTTTTCTTTCTGCGGCCGAGCAATCAGTGTTTGCTGAATTTCATCCAAATGTTTTCCAAAATCAAATCATACCATAATTGTCTAAGTCTATATGGTCACATTTTAAGATCTCCCGTTATTTATTTTTAATAATTCAAACTCCAATTTTTTTTCTTATTTACAATTTATTTCAGTTTACATAATAGAGCTCAAACTAAGATTTTTTTAACGCGCATGAGTTTCAAGAATTTAGAGCGTTACAGTTTAGTATCAGATAGTAGTTTATTTTTTTGTAGACTTGCATTATAAATCATATCTTAGATGTATCGTGTAATATATTAAGTTGATCCCATATTTTAAATATGATCCTAAGAACTTCGCCTGCCATAGCCGAGCTATGTCTATTTTGAGGTAAGAAAGTTTATAAATATACTTGTATCTGTGTGATGATTATTAGAAAGTTTATTCTAGATACAACATTTGAAAGGTATATATGAATATTAGTACATGTTTGAGATTGAGTATTTTTTGTAGATAATCATTATTGTACCAAGTATTTTGAGAACATGACCAAATTCGAATGTTTATTTAAGTCCTCGAAAATTAACTAAAACTAATTAGATACCCACTAATTGAACTTTGAATAATTAGTATGACACAGATGGTAAGAACTAAGAAAACTTGTAGGAAGCCGAGTTCATTGATGTCTCATCGATATGAGATTATGAGGCAATATGAAGAGTACTGGTGGGATCAAGTATTGATATGGGCCAACACATTTGGGGAATGTTAGTAAGGTGGAGTGAAGTAAGGCAACTAGGCCATATGGTCACTGGTCGTTGGGCAATCTGCATCCTAATTGATACTTTGCCAAAAGAATGGCTAGAGATGGACGAATCGATTTATGATTATTTGTGTCTACCTTACATAGAGAACTTGATTATGAGGCCTTATGCGCATAGTTGATGGAGCAATGGGAACATGCCTAACTTGAATTCCTCGAGGGCATGTGTTATATCCGATCTTGTACATACCATGTCATACATAAGACTGTCAATATTAGAAACATAAGCCACCTTTGCCATGTAGGCTTGCTTTTGCTCTATGGAGGGTGAATGCTCATTTGAAAGCGTGAATTTACTATTTAAAGGAACGCTAATTGATTTTGCATTATCTGTCCTGAAACTGCTTAGCACCTTAATTACATACTCTTCCTGTGACAATCTCAATACGTTATTGTCCCTAGTAATTCTGATCTCAATAATTATTTTGCAACACCTAAGTCCTTTATTGCAAACTCCTTAGATAGCTCCTTTTTCAACTTATCAATTTTCTTGTTTGTCAGCATATGTAGTCTACACGTCATCAACATACAGCAACAAGATATTATAGGAGTTATCAAGATTCTTTACAA